>JBBWSJ010000134.1:0-125083 GCA_038088505.1 Diaporthe velutina
CCTTTAAAAAGATATTAACATTATATTAAGGTACTACTTAAATACTTAATAAAAATAAAAGTTAATAATAAAAAGATAATATTAAATTAAAAATCTTAAATATATTTATAAAAGTAAGTAACCTTTTACTTTTATATTTATATAATACTAAAAAACTCCATACTAATATACTTAACCTATATAAAAGATCCTATTAAAAACCTTTACTTTCTATATCTTCCCTCTAACCTCTAACTTAAAAAAAATTATATAATAAGTTATACTTTCTTTAATTTATAAAACTCTCCTTATCTTAGGAAATTATAAATAGCTATTATAATTAACTAGCTATATATATAACCTTTTAATATTCCTAACTAGCTAATATAATTAAACCCTACTATTTATCCTTTTAATTACCTAATAACTACTTTTTAGCTTATTATAACAGCTTACCTTAAGCTTTATCTCCTTTATCTCTATTATCTCTTTTATTTCTTTTATCTCTCTTATTTCTTTTATTCCTTTTATTTCTCTTATCTTTTTAACCTTCTTTATTTTTTTTATCTTTATAATTTCCTTAATTTCTTTAATTTTCTTAATCCCCACTATATATTATACTATTTAAGCTTAATATAAGGCTTTCTTTATATAACTAAAGTTATATACCCTATATCTATATAAAACTTATTTAATAATAAGTTAAAATAAAGGAGCTAAATTAATTTTCTTAATCTCTTTTATCTCTTTTATCTTCTTTATCTTCTTAATCTCCTTAATCTCTATTATATATTATATTATTTAAGCTTAATATAAAGCCTCCTTTATATAGCTAAAATTATATACCCCATATTTATATATAAAACTTATTTAATAATAGGCTAAAATAAAAAAGCTAAATTAATCTCCTTTTTCTCCTTAATTTCTATAATCTTCTTAATCTCTAAAATTTTCTTAATCTTCTTAATTTCCTTAATTTCCTTAATCTCCTTAATCTCCTTAATTTCCTTAATCTTCTTAATTTCCTTAAGCTATTTTACCTTTATTACACTATTTAAGCTTAATACTAAGCCTCCTCTATATAGCTAAATTTACCCCATTTTTATATATAAAACTTATTTAATAATAAGCTAGGGTAAGAAAGCTAAATTATATACTATTTTAGAATTATAAGAATACCTAATTATAAAATAATAAGAAAATAGTTAGTGCTAATAATTATATTTTCTAATAATAGGGCTAATACTAATAAGGATATTAAAACTTTATTAGCTGCCCCTAAGTACCCTATCTAGGTAGTCTCTACTCCTTAAAATATTAACACTATTGTAAACATTTTACCACTATAAGGCAAAACTAAGCGCATTTCTCCAAGTGCCGTGTGATCGACCTTCAGGTGACATCAGTGAGGGGCCCGCCCTAGTCACCCCATGGGAAAAGTCTTCAGATTGGCGAGACATACTCCAACAACGCGTTGGGGGCGATATATTTAGGCAAGCAACTTGTGGAGGCTCCGGTTGGACAGCGCAAGTTGCCTCTGTCCAAAAGAGGCGACGAGAGTAGCGGCGAGAATACGAATTAGGAGTTCTCGACCGGTCCATACCTTAATAACGTATCCATCCTGAGACAGCTAGTCCCCTAGGACCTGTCAATTGCGGGTGTCAGTAATCGGCTAAGTCCTTTCGCGGGGCGCACGACATTTAGTTTCCGTACTGTCTTCCGAAGGCACCAACCCGGTCTGCTGAGGTCACATCGCATAATATGCCGAAGCTAAATTGCCCAAGGGAAGCCGACTAGAACAAATAGATTCTTCTCAACCCTCTATGCCGAGCAGGTTAGGGGGCAATCACGCACATCCGGGGGGCCTCCTCCAGGGCTCTGCCAGTAACACCCCAAGGAGATGCAAAAGTCAGCCACAGAAAAGGTTTCCCGTGCGAGTCATGGCCGCGGATGCGATGTTGCCGTAGGGATCGATCAGATGGGATCACATATGCACTGCGACGCTTAAGCTTTCCGTTACAGCTCTGACCGCACCAGCAATGACGTTCCCCCGGCCGGGACGTGGCTCGGGGCTCGTCTGGGCTGGCGAACTCCTTGCTGGCTGCCCTGGCTGCCGAAATCCCACTTCTTTCCGGATTCACCCACACACTCACACAAGAACCATGCCTTGCTTTCCCCAGGTCACTCTCCTTGCGGTCATCGTTTGTGATCGCATTCATATCAAGGGGTCCGGTTCTCCTTGAATCCGATACTTGATTTTCGTCCTGCGGCCAAAGATAGTTTGAACGATCTCACTGTCTGCTGCCCAGAGCGTCATGGCGTCGGGTCAGCGCCCGACCCCGGTGGGATGGTATGAGCCTCCTCTCTACGGCCGGACGCTCAGCATCGCCATCGCTTTCGTCTCCGGCTGCCTGATTGCATTCCTCCTAGGTTCGTACACGGCCGTCCGGCCCCAGCTGCTTTGTGTCGTGCTGATCGTGTATGTCCTCTTGTCCAGCAAGCAAATGTCTCGCGGTGAAGGATTGGCGGCTGTTGCCGTATACCATGTGGGGTGGGTTTTGTTTACCAAACCGAGTCGCGCCATTCAGTATGGTCCATGCTAAGTCTCCACAGTCGTCCTCGCGGTATACTTATTCAGCTTCATCTTCGTCTTCGGATCTACCGTGCTACAGTTTGGGGTTGGCACCAATTTCAACGAGCAGGCTTGCACGGCGGCGATGGGATTATGTTTGTTCGCATACGTGACGAGCAAGGTAAGTGCTACTGAATTCCGAAGGCACCCGCTATCAGAGTCTGACCACGCAGCAGGTTGTAAGTGCTGATGCTGAGCAATGCCAGAGAATGACTGCTTTTGACACTCGACTAGTTCATATACCTGTTTCTGGTTGATAGGGCGGTACGTTGAATAAACCTTTAGAATCACCTGAAGTCTCGTCTGATGTATGGACAGCACATTGTACGTGGCTCGAAAAAGCCACGTCTGAAGTCGAAACTTTACATTTTCAACTCCTTTGGAATGCTTGGTGGGTACATTGGAACTGAATTCGATTTATGAGTTCTAATTGTGATCAAGGGATCTACGTTGTTATCACGATCATGAATTTTGTCTTGTAGGTCACGAGACAACACCTTTCGATCAGCATCTCTTCGCCAGAGAATTCTACAGATCCTGCCAGAAAATCTCTAACACAATAACAGGCACATTGCAGAATTCGACAAGGGACACTGTGTTATTGGACTACAAAAGCCTGTCATCATACCATTGATTGGATTCGATGCGCTTGTCAACGTATGTCAACTCCACTGACGAGGGTCTTATTAACACCTAGCTTCCTTCCCAAAAAAGTTAACACAGACTCGTAGGTATACCTAACTTTGTCGTTTCTTGTGCCACTGACAAGTAAGTAAAGGACTGATACATATCCAAGCATTCGATGCCTTGCTAATAATTACTGAAGGCTTGCCAACAATCAAATGGGCCGAGTTCTGGAAAACAGGCACATTTGAGACGATGCTGCAAAGCTTGCAATTTCAGAGGACACCGGCCAATATCAGATTGAGGAGGCTGGCAAAGAAGACGTTTATTGGGTCTTGTTGCACGTTGGCCAGCAGCGTCACGTATGCGATCCAAACCTTCCTTTCAGTAGTGTCTGATGGCTAACGACTGGACTTTAAGGAACTTGACCGTATTGATGGCCCTAAACGGTGAAGAGTCTTGGCTGTGCCTGTTGTGCTGCAACAGCGACAGTGAGTCAGATGTTGTCATCTTCTTAATTTCATATTCATGATGCTGATGTTCACTTTATAGTCCTCTTCTCCGCAATAGTGATGCACTGGCTCACTTCGAACGACCACACGGCTTCCAAAAAGCCCAAATACGCAAACGCCTACGCGAGGCGCTCGCAACAATCCGGCCCCTCGAGATCGGCGACGGACGACACGGCGGTGGTGCAACAGCCTTTGATGGTAGCAACTCCCACGAAACTCGGGCCATCAGTTGGCGATAGTGGGTGGTCAGCAGACCCAGAGAGTAACAGTAGCCGGGGCCAACCCGGCTGAACGGAGTTCCACAAATATCTAGCCTTCGTAACTAGTTGTATATATGATTTAGGTTGAACGAGGATACAACAACTGAAAGCAGCACTTTCACCAAGCCCGCGTGACGTGACAGTCGCCTCAAAATTAATACTGGCACCCGACGGCAAAATATGCAAGATACTCGTAGTCAGTAATATGCTCGGCTCTACAGCGATCATCGGCTTATATACATCAATCAAGTACAATCCGTAGCTACTTGGATATGTGATGTTCCGCCACACTATTCAGAGAGTCAGCCACGTCTGTGCTCCCAAAAAACGCATGACATATACCGGCGACGTTATATGCAGCGGTAAGACCACACTTGGGCCCAAATTGACGGGTGGCACTGAAACACATGATGTGTGCAGATGGTGAAACCAAAAGCCCAGGCCGTTGTTGTACAATTTATGCTATAAGAATTAGATATATTGGATAGTCGAGCCGTAGACTGGCTACTTTGTCATCCGCGGCTCGAGGGGGCGGAACGCCTACCTAGGTACAAGAAGTCCAGAGGTCTGGTCCGCGGACACTGAGCGTTGGGGGAGTCTGTGGATACGCGCATGTTGAGTTCTAACATACAGTGGACGACTTTCGTCTCTTAGAGAACCCCTTCATGAACCTGGACGGCCAAACCGATGCAGGCAACTCCCGGATGTAATCAGCCCAGCGGTTGAATTTGGTATAGTTGTCAAAGTTACATGTGGATACCAAAAGCAACCGAAAACGGCGAAATAGCTGACTCGAGCGCGAAGTTTATGATCAGATCCGCAATCCTCAGTTGCTGCTTTCCGCTTGAGGTCGGTAGTATTCAAGGGAGCCATGTTGACAAAGTTGTATCACGCGCTGTGGGACTAAGTTAGAAGACTGTAAGGCGAAGGACCGAAGTATTACCGTCCACCCGCCATTCGTCAATGTTTAGCGCAGTATTCGAAATTTATCCACTCCCTCAGACAAGACTAAATCCCCTTGCCCGACAAGTGAGAAAAATCCATAGTGGATAACGAACGCTCGATAGCTCGACGCACCGACTTGAGAGGCGAGAAGTGCCAGTGTGGGGCAAAGAAGCAACAAGATGGCTCGATGGGGCTAGTAGCTCCAGGCGACGTCGTCTCGAAAGATGCTGCTATAATCATTCCAGCCCGAAATATGGGCTGAGCTGTTGGGAAGGGCGGTGGATATCCAGTTGATGCGGGGTAGCGGAGCTCTGAGTGGACGAAGTGCGGGTGCAGGATTTGACCGAGATTGTGTCTGTTTTTCAACGATGGTCACTAATCGCTCAACTCCTACACTCCTACAGCTTAATTACAATGGCAGACACATCGGTCAATTCGCACAACCCATACCAGTACAGTCCACTAACTTCTCAGGACTCAATCCGACTTATTCAGATTGTCCCTGATCTTATCCAAGACCGAAGTATTGGCTGTATAATATCTGAGCACCCACGTTCCCAAACAAAGGTCGGAAGAGTCGAATATGAAGCCTTGTCGTATCTCTGGGGAGACCCTACTCCTGGGAGGGAAATCGGCCTTCTGGATGGGACTGTTCCGGGATCGAAATGGCACCGTCACAAGATCCATTCAAACTTGTGGCTGTTCCTTGCCCACATGTGGAGGAAGGAGCAATTCGAGTGTCTGCTATGGACCGACTGCCTCTGTCTAAATCAGAAGGACGAAGAAGAGATGGCACAGCAGATTCCAAGGATGGGGCTGATTTATAGTCAAGCAGAGCGGGTTGTAATCTGGCTCGGCTTATCTGCGTGGCAAGAGCGATACTTTCAAGAACAAAGGGAACAGATTACAAATGGGGCCCAACAAAACTACGTCGTCCACTACTGGGACCAACCCCCACAGCTTAGTTTAGCCATGCTTTCTGTGCTGGATCATGACTATTGGAAGCGGATTTGGATCATACAGGAAGTGGCTATGGCACAGAAAGTAGTCGTTGAGATGCAGGACATCCCTTCTTGCAATCTCCATGAGATGTACCAAATCACCAGAGGCTTCTTCAGTGCGGGTCCGCCTTACTTCTTGGACGTCTTTCATATGCGAGAATCAAGAGGTACAACACCATCGGAGCCAAAGTCCTCTCCGGAACTGCTTATAACTCACTGGGAACGCCGGTGTACACGCCCCCAGGATGTTATTTTTGGCCTTCTCGGCATGGTGAAAGAGAACGACCCGCTGCGGCAGATCGCAGTCCATTACGACAGGCCGGCGTCGGATGTGCTATTCGACGCACTTTTCACGGTATCAAATGCTCGGCTCTCGTGGGAGGAAAACTACCGGGTCATACGGCTCTTGTTGAAACTTGGGCTTCTGGAAGATGTCAACTCTCTGGAGGAATACAGTCACAGAGACCACTGTTGGAAGTTGACGGAAAACAAGGTTGTCAAGACATTTGCCAGCATTTCATTGGCAGTCTTCGATGCCTTAAACCTTATCATGGCAACATCTGGCGGCCTCAGATTGTTTTGCGAGTTCGACTCAACGCTCCAGAACATTGTCGAACAAACCGTGCCCGTTGACTACCCTAGTGTCGACGAGTTTCAGTGGAAGGCCATCACAGGCATCATCTTGGCCTTAATGAACGTGTCTCGAGGGACACATGAGCAGTGGAAGGAAGTAAGATGGCCCAAATTGAGGGCACAGTCCTTGTGGCTTTGTGCGGGGCACGCGCTGCCTCCATCGTTGCCCCGTCCACTGGAGCCGATGCAGTTACATGCGGCGGTGAACATACCACTGACAGTGTCTGCATTTCGACAAGATGATATCGTCAAAGCTTGCGTAAAATATCGTCAACATGAGCCCCTATGTGAAGGATCTAGGATGATCCTCGATGTTCCGGGGAGCCGTACTCGCATGGAATTGGACTATGTGGCTGCCAGAGACTTCACTGTCGGTCTCAATATATGGTTTCAAAATGAAGAATTGGGAGGCGCCTAGAGAGCAATGTGAAATGGTGAGACCGATGGGAATCGACATATACCTGCCCATGTTGCTGCCGGGTAGAGGGAGATCTCGAGGCACTTGCAATATTTTTGACACCAGTTTCAATTGTTCAAATACACTATGTACAATGTTCTAAGAGCTGGTGATCTCTATGATTTGAAAGAAACCTTAAAGAGTCCCGATTACATACAGCAGTGAAGTACTGGGTCCTCGGACTCTCTTGTAGCCCCTACTTCCTTAGGCCTTGTAGCATGAAACTCAAATCGGGGGCTGCCTGACAGTGCCGGACTAGTAGAGATGAGCTTAGCTGATAGATTAGCATCTGAACTCGCCCATTGGTGTAGAATTTTGGCAGACTTTCAGCCGCAAGATCAGCCGCAGAATCTCAACGGCCGTCCGTGGGACGCTGTCTAGGGAGCCGAGCCAGGTCATCACGCCGTCTCGGCGCTAACTTGGCTAATTAGCACTCATGAGCCTGACTGAAGACAGCTGCGGCAACGTTCGACGACGTGTTGCTACCATCACGCAAATGTACATTGCTTTCATCTACTGGGATGCCCTCGGTGGCTCCAGGAATGTGCCAGGGCGCAATGGATGATTTGGACTTGTACTACTAAGGCTGATCACCCTGCTGAGCGAGCTGAGAACTCACACGGAAAGTAGACTCATATCATGTTTTGTATCACTGAGTGTGTAGTATCTATATGCTTTTCTAGCTTGCCACTAGCTATTTATATGTTCCGCCTTTCAGGCTAACTACTTAATTATATAATCGCAGGGCTTCCCCTGACGTTACTTTCTCCACCTGCAAATTGACTCGGGTGAGCACACGCCTGTGGCATATCAGAGCAAGACATCTACAACTTCGTGTTCCTAGTCGCATACAATCACTGCAGTCATGTCTCATATAATACACATGCTGATGAGTCAATGTGAAGTCAATTAATGCAGCCGTTGAGTATATCTACGAGGGATATGTGGTATGATGTTCAGGCAACATACGTAGGTAACTAAAATGAAAGTTATTCTCGGCTGGTCAGGAGTAGAAGTTGCCTAGATTGTGCGATTCATCGAGATGCCAATTCAACATCCCTAGAAATTCATGGTAGGAGATTGGTACCTGAATATGTTCCACATTGCCAAGCCAAAACAGAATCCGCTTCTGCCTTGGTCTTGATTACAAGATCCCAAACCCACACCAGTGGCCCACAGGCAGTCCCTTGGGTCACTTCCACCATTGCAAGATGCCGCTCTCAAGTAACTTTATTTCAGCTTGGCATATCATGGAATATACTACTGGTAGCCAGAAAGAAAGTCAATCAATCCGAACAGGATAGGGCAAAAATATGCGCATCTCTCTGACTCTCCTCTCAATTGAGGACATCTCTTTTACTGTGCTCCACATTGGGCTTTACATGAGTGGGCATCACTTCCTGGCGCATAGAGACCTGCTTGGGTACAATCAGTCCTTTGAATCCATCTATCGGGACTTGATAAATCATTGCTACGAAAGGATCTTCTCCAGGAAAGCTCTGGCTGACTTCATCCAGTCTGCCCAAGATGGGCGAGTGGAACCATGACTTTTGCGTCCTCATCTACAGAGCAGTAAAAGATTCCTCACCAGCAATTGTTGGAACAGACACTTGTGATAAAGTCCACACTGCCTGGTTATTGAGGCCGAAAGGCTAGGCATGGGATAGAGTTCCCCTGGGAACAAAGTCGAGATACGTGAGGCCAAGACTGATGATGCTGCCAGAGCCCTCAGCCGTCCCTGATGACCAGACCAGATTCGGTCCAGATCAGATTGCGACATGTACAGCTAAATCCCATTGCCGATGACTCGGGGTTGGCAGTCATCAGACAAGCATTATTGGTGGGTTTGGGTGAATTTCACCTGCATCTTGGCTCATGTGGACACGATCAACACTATGGAGGATTTGATTTGCATGCTGACAAGAGATCGCGAAGGAAATGATATTCTGCGAGTGATCCAGAAGTGGAAAATTCTCAGTAAGACAGAATGACATGTAATAAGTAGACTTGAGCGCTGCACGTCTGCCTAGGCAAAAACCTCGGGTGGGCTACTATTAGTCATTGGTAATTAAAATGTTTGCAGCGCACAACTGTCGGTGACAGGTTAGAAGGCCACATTGTGTGGACAGATGATGCCCAGGAGCCCCATCACGGCAGCTCGGCAGCTCCCACCTGCATCTCGGGGGGCGCAGATGATCCCCCCCTTTCTGAACCACGCCGATCGGCGTTAGTGTGGATCGCTTCTCGGGTCAGATGTGCCTCAGCGGGCTCAGCTCCTGCACGCCGGCTCCCGAGCAGCTGGTAGGCAAACGCGCCCTGACATTTTTACTGCTGATGGATTGGTGCCTTGTGGCTTCATGACCCTCCCTTCCGGGGGCGCAGTCTGGGGGCATGTCAGATTGGAGCCTGCAGCCTTTGTGGCTCCAGGGCTCGTGAGATCAGAGGATGAGTCTGTTCGCATTCCCTCAGGCTCCATAACTCTACCTGTCAGACTTGTTCGTTACTTCACCGCAATTTTTTCTCTCTTTCTTGTATATTCTGTCTGGCCGCGATCGTCGTTGTTGACGGAAGAGATGTTGAAATCGTACCCATAGGACGCGAATTTCCCCTAGCGCGCTTAGCTGCAGCATTTGAGAATGGACCGTCGACCCCTCGTGTCACAGGGCCAATCCGACACATCTGCATCCGCGTCTGTACCTGCAGATGTGGCAGACGCGCTCGATGACTCGAGACTCGAGGACGAACTGAGGGACTCACCAGAGCGCATCTCACCCGATCCACTACCGTCCAGGCCGGCGTTTCCAGAGGGACAGCAGTCGAGCGCGCAGTCCCAAGACACGCCTCAGTCGACCGCTGGCCCAAGCTCAGGCAAGGGCAAGCTGGCTGCAGTCCGCGTCAGCGAGCATGAGGCGTCGAACCGGACGAGCATGTCCCACTGGGACCCGGAGCCGGGGTTCGCCCACGTCGATGGCGAGGTCGGCGGCGTGGGCTACAACGAGACCAAGGCCGATATCATCACCGTGCCGTGTCCCGGGGCGGACCCTGTCGAGACCTGGACCCGGGACCCTCTCCCGGACAACTTCTTCGGCAACCCTGACCAGGATGACCTGACCTCCCACCCCGCGATCAAGGAGCTGGCTGGCGATGCCATCCTGACGCCTGGCATCGGCGGCAACTTCCCCAAGGCAGCCCACCTGTGGGTCCGGCAGGGCATCCGTCGCTATGCAAACACGGCGAGGGTAATGCTCTACAGGCACCGCGAGCTGACCGACCACACCACGCTCGAGGGCCTTGCAAGGGATCTGTTGGAGAATGTATTTCAGCGACGCGAGGGACAGCATGCCTCCCGGCCCCTCTTCTTCATCGCGCACAGCATCGGTGGATTGGTGGTCAAGAAGGCCTTGCTCATGGCAAGCAAGAGTGACCAGTATCGCCCCATTCTGTTCAACTGCCACGGCATCACCTTCTTTGGTAAGAGTCACGATGTGTAAATCACTTCATTCTGAGCTAACATGGTCAGCGACACCACACCGCGGTTCTAGCTACATGTCTATGCGAAATCTGAGTGAAAGCATCCAGTCGCTTCTTCACCTGCAGCGGCCCCTTCCCACATCCCTGGTCAATGAGATCCGGGTGAACAACAAGAACCTGATCAAGATGCATGAAGACTTTACAAACGTCGTCAGTGAGATGAGAGTCTGGAGTTTCTACGAAACCATAGACTCCCAACTCTCTGGGTCCGGCCTGGATTACGCGGATGAGGTCCAGTTCTCAGCCCCGCTCGTCTCCATCAAATCCGCCATTGTCGACGTGAGACCGGAGACGATCTACTCGGCCCTGGAGAGCGACCACGCCCATTGCGCATCTTTCGGCGTCACCAACCCCCGAACGCTGGCCACCTACCTGCAGGACCTTGCAGCTGCCGTCGCCAAAGCCGAGGCCCTCAGCCAGACCATCCATACGCCCCTGAAGCTCAAGGAGCATGTCAAGGTCGAGCTCATCGGATTTTATGACGATCCGGATGCCAGTGTCGAGTCTGATATCCGCCTGTACTTCGCCAAGTATCACCTTGCAGAGTTCCTCCAAAAGGGACCCGAGAGCTGCTTGGAAGAGCGCCTGAGGCGTGTCTCGCGGCGGCACGGCGCACCCGGAGGGCGGGACGCAGCTGACGGACCCAACAGCAGCCAGCGTGGTGGCGGCTTGAACATCCTGACGGGCGTGCAGAACTTCTTGAAATCCACTGTTGGTGGGACTCAGCAACAGCGACGGCCAGACTCCCCCGACATCGTCGTCACGCTCCCGTCAGCAAGGCCAGAAACGGGCGAGGGAAATTCTCTGCCACCAACAGGCGGCATGCGTCCACACAGTCTAACACTCCCGGCGTTATCCACGCCTGGATTTCAGCGTCCTTCCAGCCGAGGGAGTAATGTGACAGCAAGCACCATGTCAGATCCGACTGACCGGGAGCTATCTCCAAGGGATGAGGATGAGGACATGCATGAAGAGACAGACGCCCCTGAGAATCGTGCAAGGGCAGCATCGGATCACACAGGCATGGGCCGGGGATCCAAAGGCCAGGCCGATAGGCTCAGCAAGACATACGCACTGATGGACTTGACTGCCGGGTTCTCGAGGCCGAACGCTGACCGGAGAAAATTCATGTGGATCCATGTACCGTTCACAAATCCTCTCTGGGTCAAGGTGAGTCGGGAACACACATCACTAATAGAAGACATGAAGATGCTAATAGAGAGAACCAGGACATCTTTGACAAATTATCGGAGACACACCGTCAAGACTTCAGCAAGCTGTTCAACAACGAGAATTGGGTATCAAAGCACGTACAGGGTCGGCATGCCCAGTCTCAGCCGTCATTTGTCAAACCCGCCGTCCACTACTTCTCTCCCGATTCGGCGCCGTCTCCACGACTGTCATACTCGAGCCCCCAACTCAACGCCGGCCCGCTGCCGACATACCTCTACGTCTACCTCCCGTATCTCCATTTTGACACATATAGGCACATTATCAAACGAAGAAGCATTATGACACGAAGGCTGGCTCACGGTCGATCTAGGCCAGTGCCCGAAGATATTGCTGATCTCGAGTCGCTCGAACTCCGTGTGATCTGGGAATATTTGGGTCATGATCCACCACTAAACTGCCGTCGAACGTTGGACCAGTTTGGATATCCTTCTCTCAGAGACACATACGCACGCGATGACGACCAGATGCTGTACAAACTCACCAAGAAAGACGCCCCGCGGCGGCCCTTTGTCGGGAAGAGCTGGAGCGACGAAGACGCGATCAAGTCCCTGGTACAGAGATACTCGGTTGGTACGAAGCTCCTGCACGAGACCATTGAGAATCAAAAGGAGGCCGAAACCTCGGGGTCCGAAAGCGAACACGAGGAGCTGCTTCGAGACGGGAACCTGCTCATGGTAGATCAGTTGTGGCTCTGGGCTATTGACACGACAACTCTGACGACCTTCTTCCCGAAGCGGGAGTCTCGCCCGTCCGAGGGAGCCCTGTTCCAGCAAGCAGACCTGAGGAACAGCATCTACAACGAGTTGAACGGCGATCTCACCGGGAGGTGTGAGAACGCGCTGGACCTCGCTGCCTTTGTTGCGCTACATGCCGTGACCGTCCTTCTCGACCGGTCCTCACATCCCGATCTCGAGATCTTCCGCATATTTGAGGAAGCTATTGGGATATTGGTATGTTCCCCGTGCCTTCAATCTCGTTTCTGACTTGTGAAAACTGACACGTTCCGTCGCCAGACCGAACGCATGACATACAAACTGAAAAAGTTCCGCATGCAGACCTTCAAGGACGTCGACTCGGAGGAAGAGCACCTCGCAGAGGCCAGCGCAAAGATGATCAAGAAGCGCCACAAGCGCGAGATCGAGCAGGCCGAGCGGGAGAACCGCGAGAACACGTCGGCCCTCATGGAGCTGCGCGACATGGAGGACGAGCTGAGGACTCTGATGAAGCTGTTCGAGACGCAGACGACCATGCTCACCAGGATGCTCGAGATTTACTCGGGCGACGGCCTCAAGGACATCACGTACAACGGACAGGGGTACCTGAATGAGGCGCTGGAGAGGCTGGACGAATATAAAGCCCAGACGACTGAGATGCTGGACCGGGTGGCGGCTACGAGGGGAGATGTGAGTACCATTGTCCGTGCACCGTTGTTTCCTCGATCTCTACTGACATTGAAATCTACCCGTAGTATGAGAAACTCCTCGAGATGGCCCAGCGCCAGGCACAGGTCGACGACGTGAGATGGTCCCGCCTGCAAACAGAGCTCGCCAGCTCGCAGAACCTGTCCGTGATGATCTTCACCATCTTCACCGTCATATTCCTCCCTCTCTCCTTCTTCACCTCCCTCTTCGGCATGAACGTGGTCGAGTGGGACAACCAGCTGCCCACGATGGCCTTCATCGGCGAGGTGAGCCTGCCCATCTCCTTCTTCCTCATCCTCGCCACCCTCGTCGCCGCCTTCTCGTCCCGCGTGCAGATCTACTTCGGCACCGCGTGGCTGCGGCTCAAGAAGGGCTGGGAGGAGGTGAAAGAGGGCGCGAGGGCGCTGGAGCCCGAGGCCAGCCGCGAGGCCAAGGCGCGCCGGAGGGCGGGCCGCGCCCGCGGGGACAGGGAGGAGCGCGAGCGCAAGAGGAAGGACCGGAGCTATGACTTCTGGGCGACGGTGCGCCGGCAGAGGACCCTGGCCTCTTATGAGATTCCCGACCTGAACCGGGTGCGGTCTCCGAGTGGGTTTGACGGTGCTGGGGCTGGGGGCGCGAGGAGGCCGACTTGGAAGTCTGGGGGGACGAGGTGATTGCATCCAACCAAACTATTATGCTACAACGTCACCAATATACTATATTATAACAATGTTTCTTTGGTACCAGAGATTGCCATTTTAAGTGTCCTTTTTGTGAAAAGATGAAGTGAAATGAGTTTCCGACCTCATGGCTTTTAGATAATATTGGATTCGATACGCTACTTTACCTTCCAAAATCAATCAACCATTGGCTTCTGCCTTCCCTGATGTACCGGTGTGTTGTAAATGTCACACGTCATCGCGAGTAGCAAGTAAAGTAGTAGTGATATTTGTAGCATCTCCAGACCGTTTCTCTCTCTAAGTAATCCCCATTTTCGTGCCATGACCTGATACTGGTAAGTCTTTCCCCCTGTAACTTCCCCGTTTCCTAGCTATAAAGGTCATCATATTGTGACGGCGGGTGTCGTGATTTTGAACGAGTACTTGCAACTTTAGACGGAGCTCAAATAGCGTCAGGGGTACTCAGTCTTCGGAAATTTGGCGTGGCAGTGTTTGGCAAGGTCGTGTCTCTTACTATGAAGAGGTATTCCCTGGAAGGCTTACGTTTTCAACCTTGAAATAATACTCTGTACATGCCAGTATCGGAGCACCTTGAGACGGTCCTCGGCAAGTCTCGAATTGTCACGGTTAAACTAACCTTAATACATACCTAGGCAGGGAAAGAAGGCATTTCTCCATGGATATCTTCTCTGAATTACCCATTGATGCTGGACCTCAACAGCATGCCGTAGAAACCCCCAGAAGCTAACTGCAAGACGTTCGTCGCCTGATGTTTCCCGACTAAACGGACCACGAGTCAAATGACATCTCCGAAGCATCATACTCACTGTCATCCTCACTGTCATCCACATTGTCGAGTACTCCATCCTCACGCAAGGGGTTCTTGATGCCCTCGACAGATTTGATGTACTGCCCGGCCCTATAGTATAGATTGTCCTCCTTTTTGTTGTGACCGTAAATCCTTTCAAACTCCGCACCAATGAGTTCATCCAATCGTGAGCCCCTACCGGCCTTCGTGCGAAGACAGTCCAGTGCAGCAGCCCAAGTCCCACCTTCTAAACAAATCTTCCGTAAAATAATGCAAGTTCCTGACTCAAGCATGCTCATGAGCTGCCTCAATTCTTCGAGGTCAACACGAAAGTCAATGAGCGCGACAAACTTAAGCCTGTGCCAATTCGGAGAGCGTAGCATAGGCCCGATGGGAAATTTCCCTATCAACGACAACGTGGGGACGCCATGTGGGCCTACAGCCGCACGGAGATAAGCATCTAAACCTCTTATCTTCTCCGGGCTATTAGCCCAGCCACGAAAGCAAAATATGAAGGACTGCAGTTCATTGGCGATGTCGCTAAGTCCGGACAGCTGATCGTGCGATATGTTCAGGTTCAGCTGGCAAGGCTGTTGCACGTCGACTGAGAATTCATTCAGGCGAACCCCTGCTGCACGCATCGCCAGCGGCATCTCATAGAGCAGTGACTGAGGGATATCTCTTGACTCGTCGTCCTGAAGCCGCTCGGGTTCTTCTGTCCAGTCGTTGAAAAAAATCGACCAAGATTGAGGCTGGACCAGTGCGGACTGAACCAGGAGGTCCGGGTTTGCAAACAGGTCGAGGTCTGACTTGGCCTGGACACGATTGACCCAGGGGTACCAGTGTTTCCAGTGTTTCCCAGTATCAGACATGGAGAGCGAGATCGTCGACTGAGTTTTTGCCGCGGCCGCCCCAACAGTCCGGGCGAAATGGCCGTCGCGCAGGACCATCTCTTGCTGTTGGAAGAGTTCACGATAGCGCTCAAAGCCTCTTTGAAGGGCGAGTGCGGCCGCGTCCAGGTGAGAGGAGTCCTCGATGGTGCTTCCGTTCGTGAATGGCTCCCAAGATGACAAGATGCGCCGAGCTTTCATGACGCCATCTGCGCAAGTTTTCCGGGACACGTAGGCGTCAAGAAAAGGGCCTTCATACAAGGCTATCTCTTCCTCCTCATCTTCCTCTTCCTCTTCATAATCGGACTCGTCTGCGTCGTCCCACTCCAACAGATCCTTAAAGAAGTCAATCTTTGTCTCCAGTTTTCCGTGGCACATGGTCGAGAAGTCCTGGAGGCTTGCCGCCCAGGCGGCGCTGTAATACCGCAAGTTTATTTTGAAGGACCGTATACCTTGAGAGATTTCTCGATTACTCATCACTTCTTCCAAGTGCTGGAGGGACGCAACACTGGGAGAAACCTCAATATGCTTGAGCAGTAGGTGGGAACTGGTTTGTTTGAACCGGTGGCAGGTGAGCCTGGCATTCTTGATGGACCTTGGATGATTTTCCAAATTCTTGAATATCATTATTAGCAGCTCATCTGGCAGTCCTGTCCACCCTTTTCGGACCTTGCGAAGCGGCCAAGCTAGAGCGCGCTGTTCATGGCGGTGTCGCGCTGCTTTCTGGAGCTCTTCAAAACTCCTCAGCAGCGTGTTGAGATCGGCACGG
This sequence comes from Diaporthe velutina, assembly GCA_038088505.1. Lineage (NCBI taxonomy): Eukaryota > Fungi > Ascomycota > Sordariomycetes > Diaporthales > Diaporthaceae > Diaporthe > Diaporthe velutina. Next base: position 16,355 of record JBBWSJ010000134.1, read on the forward strand.
GACTGCTGAATAGCCTCGTATTCAGCGGCAACTTCAGCTTTCAGGGACCGAATATTGCTCCTCTTGAAGCTTTCCGGAATCCCCAAGGCTCTCATCTTATGCTTCAAGGTGTTCTTCGAGATTTCCAAGGCTTGCAGCGCGTGATCAGTGCTGAGCATCTGCTGGAAGTAGTCGCCCGAACCGATGCGTTCCAATGCGACCAAGATGTTTGGCATGGCTGGTTGCAGGACGTTGAGCGTCACAGGCGCCGTTGAAGCCATTGTAAAGCAGGACGTGAATATCGGGTTTCTGGGCAGGGTATGATGCTGAGGACGGTTTTCCAGGTTGGCAATCAGAGCTGACGACTCGATGATTGAAGGGCGCTTGATGCACGTATGATCAATGGCTCAGGACGCGTGAGCAGACGCGCGATAGGAGAGATCTCCACATATGGAGTCCCCGCCTATAACAGAACGCGTATTGCCATCTACGCGCACTGCTATTCACGCGCAGCGATAGGTTGCTTGGATGGCTGCGGAGTTGCTGCCAGTAAAGTTTAATTCGAACTCTATCTGACGCGTCTACCGTGTGGTGTCTCAGTGGGATGATGGCCTCGGTGACTGCACTGAACCTTGCAATGTGCCTCTACGATGTTGGCAAGCTGATGGGCCCACCATGTTAAGTACAGAACATTCAATGAATGTAAAATAGGCTTGAAGGTTTCCACGCTGTGCAGGACTCAAGTCGTTCATGGAATATGAGGTTGTGAGGTCGGCTGGAGAGGGGAGGCGAGATACGTCATGAGCTTCCCAGCCTGAGGGCAAATTACCTACACAGGCAAGTCCAGCCCCTGTAAGTGTTCGCTTCTTGCCGCGGTGACGTGAGATCCGCAACGACCTGGGCAGTCCAAGCATAGGTAGTCGGGCGTCGACAACCGCGGGTTACACGCCCACTTGAGTGTGAAGTGCACATACGCCTCACGCAGGACCTTGTGGTCGACAAACATCATGTCAACGTTGCGGGCGACCGCTACCCTCTCCGCGGTGTAGCTGATGCCCTCGACGGCGCCGAGGGCGTCCTGGAAGGAGCTCACGCCCGCGTAGTTGCTCTGGGAGGCCGGGCCGATGGACGCCGCGATGGAGCACAGGATCACGAAGACGTCCATCCCCGTTGGAAGGTATTCGTGCAGGTGGCATATCTCCTGGCATTTTGCCGGTAATGCCGAGTTGAACATCAGTAAGTCGTAGTTCTCGAACACGCGATTCTAGCGGCACGTAGGCTTATGCGTCTCAAGGAGCCTGCTGAGTATGACTGCTGCTATCCACTCACCTAGATTTCCACCGCGCTGCAAATGTATCCGTATATGGACAGCATGTGGGCCTCAATGTGTGCAACGACGTTTGCGACTGCTTTGATGTCTGATATAACGCACGCCCGAGTGTACAAGTGGACGACATCCTGCTCGGGGGCTGCGACAAGGTCCTTCGAGGCCGCTGTGAGGAGGCCAGATCCTGAGAGCAAGCAGAGATTACTTGCACCATTTGGGCCTATACACACTGCTGAATTCCTCCCCATGCCCTCAAGCCCACCGGTGATAAACAATCTGCTCTCCTGTTAGCCATCGCATTTTCCTCACGCCCTCGGCATCCATGCTCCACTCACCTTGATCACGTCTTCTTGCTCCAAGTTCACTACAACTTACCCAGTGTGGCGACCACCCTGCCACAAGCGGAACGCCTCTTTGAACCCCGAGCACTTGAATACAATCAATTGTTATGTCACTGAATGTGGCCGAATTGCCTCGTCCCAAACGAGTTCCTCGATCTCTTTCATGATAGTGCTCAAGAGAGTTGTGGGGATGGTCATCACTACAGTCAGGACCAGCATCTTCTGGCTTTACTACAGGGCCTTCGGCATTCGGAGCTGGGGCTTTACCATCTGATCTCGATCCGGGACTCAAGTCCGACCAGTTCAAAATGTGTACAAGATGTCGCAGAACAGTACCGAGATGCCGAAAGATATTTCCCAGCAGTCTGCCAAACACCCCATATCGTACCATGGCTATCCTCAAGACTAGGCTGAAAATTAAGGCCAGCTTCATTACGGCCAGAACCACTTTGATCACTTTAGAGAGAATACCTTCCGCCGTTCTTTGTAGAGCGGGATGTGTAGGTTGCATACTGCAAACTGAGGTCCAGGGGCGGCCAAGGGTGAGCGAAGAGAGTTCCAGTAGGACATATATTTTTTTGCCATATGCAGTCATTTCGGTCTGACATTTCGAGCACCGCCAATGAAAAACCAGCTCATACAGAGTGTTTGCTGGGATTGAAAGAATTCGTGCCATAAACTGCATTCAAAATTGTGGCCTCGTAGCTTGGATCGATTGCGGTACGCAAAAGAACTGCAAGTGGATTCTCTGGGTTGTTATCACCGCTCCCTCTCAATCCTGAACACTTCGGAGAAAACCGCACGATGCTTTCGCTGAATCCGAAATAACTTGTCCAATTAAGACAGCTGATCGAAGACGATGGTCAGCCCTTGGCATAAGAGCGTAACCCCCCGCAATCCTTCGACTTGGACTGCGACTGTCTACCAGCTGTATCACTACGCAGGGTTCGCCAGCAGTCGACTTACATCTCACAAAATGTACAAATGACCTGTTCCAGCCTGGCCGGACATTCAGATCTGAATGCGGTGTTATGTTACACTGAAGGATCAACAATTTTTTTACCCATGCAGGTGCAGTGAACAGGGTATCAGGTGCCCGATGGACGAGCTGATGGGGCGCGGAATCATCCTTCTCGATGATTGGCGCGCGGCACACCTATGCCAACCAATATCCTGCAACCAAATTTGCGTTGTCTCTGACCGGGTTATCACCGAGGTGATCAGTTGATACGGGCTCGTCATGCCGCTGCGTTGCTTGTACGAGAAGCCAAAAGACAACCCGACCAAGAGCTGATGTTGATGCTTGCACCCATCACACCGGCGAACAACATCTTCCTCGTCCCACGATGACTTCATTCAAACCTCTCTGGTCGTCGCAGCCCTTCAAGGCCATATACACGGCAATCTTTCTCATCAAAACGCCAATCCACCTGCTGCTACTTTCTGTCGCGTATATCGCGAAGCCACTTCGGCCCCAGCCCGCATGGACCGTGGCAGAGAACCTGAGGGCCGCTATGGCGAGGATGCTCTTCACTTTATGGTCCTCAACAAGGTCTCAGCGCCCTGTCTACACCGCGCCTGAAAAGGCCCAAGAGAGACACGTCAGAGTCGAACCACCGCCCTCTGCTCTTTTCACAGGCGCTCTCGCAGCGTCTGACCTCATCAAGCCGGCAGCGGTTGATGCGATCTGGTTCCCCAGCCCGCCCCCGTCCGACTCAGCCGAGCTCGCGGAGCAGAAGGTCAATTTGCATTTCCCCGGGGGCGCCTTTGTCCTCGCGTTCAGCCATGAGAGCTCAGGGGGACCCATCACCGACATGCTGAGCAAGCACTGGCAAGCAGACAGAAGCGTCTGGGCTCAGTACCGCCTGGCCGGTACTCCAGAGACCTGTTTCCCCGCCGCTGTTCAAGATGCCGTGACATTCTTCCACTACATCATATCGCTTGGTGTGGATCCTGCAAACATCATTGTGTCGGGCGACTCGGCCGGGGGTAACGTGGCCATCGCGCTCGCAAGGTATCTCCAGGACAATCAGACAAGACTCCCGCTACCTAGAGGCTTCGCCGTCTTTTCCCCGTGGATTCACGTAACACCTACTGCCGGGAAGGACTATGACCAGGAAGCTCACTCCCAATCTGATATTTTGCACAGCTCGGTATTGCAGTGGGGTGCCGATGTCTACCGGCCATCAGGGAAAATCTCGCCAGAGACGGAGGCATACATCTCGCCGCTGCATCACCCTTTCGAACTCTCAGTGCCTCTATATGTACAAGCTGGCACGGCTGAGGGGATGCACGACCAGATCCGGAGCTTTCGGGAGGAAATGGCCAGAATGAACGGGAATCGAGTGTTGTTCCGCTCAACACCACTGGCGCCACACAATCTCCCCTTTTGCCATGAGCAATTCGGCAAGACGACGGAGCTCGAGGAGTCTCTTGACGAAGCCTTTGAGTTCCTCAGACCAGACAATAGAGGATGAAGAAGGAATATGCGCTCTCGTTCCTTTCCCGGCTATGTACCTAGGTAGGCTTAACTGAGGGAAGATGGACAGTTGGATCCTGTACTGCTATACCTTCCCTCACCTTCAATGAAGCAGCGGTCTTATAATCAAGATATCTCAACTTCTTTCACAGCTTCTTTCATCCGTGGAAGCTCGAAGACCAATGCCAGGCGGCAGACCACATTCAATTCATAGTCAATGGAGCCAAGTCGCAATTGCGGCTGCTGCGTCAGCTTGCCCCTATTATGAAAGCTTATTATTGCAAGGTTCAATGGCATTCAAGAAACGACACACCAGATGCAACTCGAATTAAACCTTACTCCTAACAGCCCATGCAAAGCAACATTGTTATCTTATCGCTGTGGGCTCCTGTACGGCGTATATATACCGATGCGCGTCTGCAACAAGTGGGGAATCTTGACCTGTGTTCACTATGCTCCATCCTGACGCGACACTGGGCGCATCGAACGATCAATCAAGCTTCGAGTCACTGACTCTTGTCAACCTGCAAACTCGTCCTCACAACTACTCTGCCCAGAAACGAGATTTGCATTTTCTCTACAATGGATACATTGGCCTTGAGTACATCTCCCTCTATGGGATCCGACATACTGCAGCCAGCCATGCTGAGCGTCCAGCTCGCGTCGAAGCACGTTGGCTCGGACGACTACTTCCAGCAGCTGCTCAGTTTTGATTCCGCACTAGAGGCTTTGCTTGCGTCGAGAGGAGAATTGACGCGCAAGCTCCAAAACTGGAAAAATCCAGGTCGCAATACTGAACTTGGGGATTTGCAAAAGTCCCTCGCCGACCTGGACATGTTGATAGGGAAATTCGAAGCGCTCCAGGTAGCAGCGCGAAATGACTTCAACTTGCGTGCTCGGTCGCTGCGCAGGGACAAAGTTGGCATCATGGATCTCCCAAACGAGCTGCTGCGCAATGTTTTCGAAAACTTCAGAGGCGATCTGAAGAGCCAACATTTCGAGCCCGACTTCGACTACAAGAATGACACCGTGGACATCCAGAACATCAGGCTCGCCCACCCCAAATTCCTTGAGCACACCTCTCCCTTGCTGATCCGCTACCTCGACGTTTCTCCCACCAGGTCATCTCTCGAGCGTCTGGAAACCATCATGCGCCACCCGGAAATCTCTCAAGGCCACCGGCTCTTGAGGTTAGACCTGAGATATTATAGCGCTAGTACGGCCGAAGACTTGAGGGGGTTCGCACTCATGTGTCATGATAAGATGCAAATTCGGACTCGATCTCTTGAGATTGCTCTCGAGAATTCGAGAGACAGACGGACAACGACAAGCATTTCCCAAGAGGGGTCGCAACATGCCGCGATGAGCGAAACCCCATCGGAGGATGGCGTGTCTGAAGAACCCCTGTCGGAAGATGACCTGCCTGAAGAGAACCCCTTGGAAAATATCGTGCCGGAAGATATCCCATTGGAAAACATCGTACTGTCACCTGCCACATCGGAATTTACCATTCCAGGGCCTAATGCGGAAGAATTCGCGCTGGGGTTTGCCCACTTGGAAGACAGCGCATTGGAAGATATGGTCGCGAAAGCTCAGCGCATCTTGTCGTCTTGGGAACCATTAGCGAATGGGGCAGCTGCCGACGAGGAGAGCGCTCATCTCGACGAGGCCGCGCTCGCTCTCCGGAGAGGGTATGAACGCTATCGCGCGCTCCTTCTGGAGCAGAACGAGTTGGTCTTAGGCGGTCGCTTTGTCCAGGCTGTTGCTGCAGCCATGGCGAGTGGTCATTCGAGAGGTCAGCCAAATCTCTGGCTCTGCATGTCGGACGACAAGGGCATCAGTCACTACCGCAACCCCTCAGGAAGTGGGAATGCCATGAATCCGAACTGTTTGGCGGACCCGGATCTTCTGATCCGATCCCATATGATCAAACCTTCGCCTTGGTTTGAACATGGGCCCGACGAGGGGGACGGTGCCCCGCAGTGGCTGCTGTATCAACTTCCTTTGGCGATGCGTGCAGCAGGTGTCGCCTTGGCTGGGTTAAAGGTGCAAATAAATAGCCCTTTCATCTTCAACCTGAATATGTCGCAGGGCCAGCTTTCTGGCCTCAGGGAGGTCGCCGAGACCCTGGACATATTCGAATTTAACTTGGAAGAACAATACTCCGAGGGACCCGACCATCGAGATAGCCCGGAGACTTTGGCGGGCTTCTACGCCTATGTCTCGGCAGCAATGGGCCGACAAGGCGTTCCGAAATTGACCTTCGATGTCAATCCTCCAGGAGAATCCTGTTTCAAACTTCGGCCTCTGCTCACCTCTCCGAGCTGGCCAAGACTTGAGCTGGCCGAGTTAGCCGGTATCTCCATGGGCATTCAAGATTTGACGAGGCTTGCAGGCATACTACAGCCGGGGGTGTGTCTTCAACTTGCGTCAATAAACCTCACAAGCGGTACATGGGCTGCAGCACTGGACTGTCTTCGCTCAAAGGCCCGCTGGGGCTCATACGTGGATGACTGTCGTGGGGCGGAGTGCGACGAATTGGACGGAGAAGAATACGATTCTATCTTTATATCAAACTTCTATGGCCGATTCGGCGGTATTGGCAAGGCTACCCTATACATCACATCCCAGATACACAAGAATCCCCTGCGCAAGGATGATGTAGCAATCGAGGCGACCCCGGAAGTTTGAATGGAAAGCTCTGTTTCTTGATAATACTACTGGTACTACATTCTATATATCCAACCACGTTTCTCTCATAGCCAGATCCTCTTACTCTACCGCATTTCATTCATAGTACGGACCTCAGCACTGCCTGAGACTACATGCCTACCCTAGGGTAGTAGGTCGGTGAAACTGCCATTGTGATAGACACATGACGTAGTCCTTCATCTGCTGTAACCCGAAACCTATCGCAATATCTGCAACATGGTACTTAAGGGCTTCGGCCACACTATATTTATTCAATTATCTGGCCAACTTTTAATCTTTTTTTCATTATTTTAACTACCTACTAGCTACTCAGCCTTCTAATTACTCTTCCTAAAACTCATATATAAAGTTAATAATGATATAATAAACGCTATAAGCATCCTCCTCCTTTAGCAACTTAAAGCCCTTACATAATAGCTTATTCTTCTTCCTCCTTTTAAATTCCTTTTTAAGTTTACCCAATTCTAAGCTTAAAATAAAACCCTATATTTAAAGCAAGATATAGTAGTTATTTATATCTTTAATATTATCTTTTAAGAGATTATAATTATTAGTTATATAATAAAATTAATCTCTGTGATTTTATAGTAGATTTTAGGTATATCTAAGAAACTCTTATAGAGAGTTATTTAAATTAAACTATTATTAATATTAAAAACTATATACTTAAGTGCTAATTATAATCTCTATAGGCTTACTATAGTAACGGCATTCTTAGGAGCTTGTATGTGTATAGATAAGGGATAGAGATGTTAACTAGGACTATAGCCGTAGATTCTTTTTATATAAAGCTTTTATAAGATTAGATCTCTCACTGTATAACTAATTGCCCAAGCTAGCAACGGGCTACTTATATTAACAGGCAAGTCTATTATCTAGTCTACCACTAGTCTCAACTAGCCTCATCTATACGGCTTCACAAGGCTGTTTATATTTTCAAAGTTTACAATTATATTCACAGATCTATTATTATCGGCATTATATACCTATTTAACGCTGGGTCTTTAAGTATTTACTACTGTATAAAGGGACCGCCTACGGCTTTAAAAGAGCATGTATACGGATTAAGAACGAAACCACCCCATGGTACTTGAGACTTCGTAGAGCAAGCTTACGATGTTAGACAGCCAGGTTCTATCAATATCCTTGAACTCGTGCCTCATCCCAATCTCCCAGATATTCTGAGAGTAACTCTGCTATATCTGCAGATTGTCACTGAAATCTAACTTATCACATTGTTGCGTCATTCGGAGAAACTTAGAGAGAAGAAAAACAATTTTCTGTCAACCTATTTATTGTTGTTGTTCCTATATCAGCAACATAAAATGGCACTATAGTTAATGCAGCATACTGAAAACCACCTGGGCAGTCAAGAGTAGTATGGAACTCATACCATGCATCTAGAAAGCAAGGTGAGAGACAATCTCTTCCACGATACCACCCGTGGACCGGACCAAACCTCCTGTATGATATAATATACCTAGCCCTGTTGCAGCGTAGTTTGAATGTGTAAGTGCCCATTCAGACTACTAAATCGAAGAAGAATTAAACCTCAAACTAGAGACGAGAGACAGCGAAGGAGGGAAAATGGAATTCAACACAAATGCAGATGGACGGGAAGCAAGAAAAGTACAACATACCCGAAAAAACACGAGACGCTGGTTGGATTCAACATGTCAATTTGATGCTGCTGAAAAAGTCAGGTGATCATTTGAATTCACAGCAACAGATGGAAGAGTAGGTACATCTTCACCTATCCAGTCATATCAAATTCATCTCACCAGTGACCACACACAACACAGTGGGAAACCAGTCTTGCTGGCAAATCATGCAAGGCCCTGGATTTTCAAACATGTAATGTCTCACGATGACAAGAGAACCAAGCATAATATCAATAAACTTTGAAATTTTTATCATTAGAATCTCCACAATACCCACAGTTCATCGCATTCATGAAGATACCAGTCCGGGAATGACAGTCAAAAAAGTCCCGAGTGTGAAGACGCCCCTACTCAATACAATGTGGCGTGCCCATCACGAATTCCATCATAAGACCCAACCCGAACTCAGCGGGAGGAAAGGACCAAAATCCGATCTATAGAAAACCTCTCCTCTTGCTTCACCACACCAACACCACTAAGAAGTCACCACTTAGTTACCGGCAGCAGCAGCCTTGGCGCCCTTGGCTCCCTTGGCCGCCTTCTTGCCACCACCGTTGGCGTTGGCAGCATCCGTCTGCTGGGCAGTAGCGGCATCACCAGTCAGCGCGCCGGGTCCGATCGCGACGGCGCTGGCGGCGGCGGCAGCAGCTGCCTCGCCCTTGGCACCGTTGCTCGCGGCGGGGTTGACAAAGTCGGCGTCGTTTCCTGAGGCCGCGGCGTTGTCGGCGTTGTCGGCATTGGCATTGGCGTTGGCATTGCCACCCTTGGCAGCTTTGGCAGCTTTGGCGTTGCCTCCAGCAGCGGCGGCGTTGGCACCTCCGGCGGCGGCGGCTCCTCCTGTGGCCTGAGCTGCCGAAGCTGCTGCGGCCTGCGATGCCTTAGCAGCCTTGGCCGCCGCACCTCCGCCGTTCTTGGCCTTCTTCGCCGCGGCTCCGTTGGCTCCGGCTGCGGCTGCGTTGGCATTGCCTCCAGCGGCAGCATTGGCATTTCCTGCGGCTGCTGCTGCGGCTCCTTGTCCCTTGCCCCTGAAGAGGAAGTATTGTCAGCACATGAAGTCATAGGTGCCATGTCCCGCGATGTGTGATGTGAGAGAGGGTGGGGGAGAGTAGCTGTGTGTGTATATGTATGTCTCTCGATATGGAGCAACTTACTTTGCTGCCTTGGCACCAGCTGCGGCTCCCTTGCCTTTGCCACCACCCTTGCCCTTGCCTTGGCGGGTCTCGAGTGTCGTCTCCTCATCACGGGTCTTCAGGTTGCCGAGAAGGCCGCTGAGGATATCGTCGACACCGCCGGCACCGGCACCTGCGCCTTGGGCATCGGCTCCCTTGGCCGCACCACCTCCAACAGCACCACCAGCGAGACTATGGGGCGAATGTTAGAACACACGGACTATTCAAAATGGACGGAGCGTTGATGTGAACATACCCTTCGAGGAGCTGGGTGATCTGGTCACCACCGGCGGCTTGAGCATTACCGCCAGCTGCATCCGCACCAGCATCCTGGGCATTGGCGTCTTGTGCAGCAGCAGCAGCAGCCTTCTGTGCCTTCTTGCCCTTCTTGCCATTACCAGCGTCGGCCGCTCCAGCAGCTGCGGTGGCATTGTTGGCAGCACCAGCGGCAGCGGCGGCTCCCTTGGCCTTCTTGCCCTTCTTTCCTGTGGCGGCATCAGCAGCGGCAGCGTCACCGGTAGCAGCAGCGGTTGCGTTGGCAGCTATTGAACAGACATTGTCAGTACTCAGAGTCCTGGTAGCGGTGGCCAATAGATATGACAGGCCCAGGTTGGGAACGGCCTTTTGTGTTATTGCCCTGTTTGAAGTGAACTTACCAGCACCGGCGGCGCCCTTCGCGCCCTTCTTGCCCTTCTTGGGCTCCCTGGCGAGGATCTCATGGACGGTCTCGTACCCAACGGCACGGACCTGGTTCTGCTGCTGGACATCGCCGGCGGGCAGGGAGGCGACGTAGCCAGCTCCTGCAAGCAGCAGCATGGCCAAGCTTCCGATGTTCTTCATCTTGGCTGTTTGTGGAAAAGGATAGTGTGTTGTGAAGGAAGGTTGAGAGCACAGCTAGATGTGGCTGTGTGAGTATGATAGACCAATCGGCTTGTGGGAGTATTGCCTCGTAGTAAGTATCGTACGTACCTCAAGAGAATGGAATGGATGGGATCAACCCGTTATTACTTTGCAAGAAGGAGAGTGGGCAAAAAGAACCAGATCCACTGGAACGAAAGAAGAAGATGAGCTTGAAGTTGGTGCAAGAGATGCCTGGCTGAGAGAGAACATATCCAACTGGGAGGAGGAAGGAGGAACAGTCTTATATCCATCTGGTTTCTCCATCTCATACCCCCAAACCGTCCTCCATCCTTGTTTGGACGGCCCGGGGGGTTGGACGGAATCTTGGGAGCCGTCTAGTCTGGGACGAGGAGGAGGTTGCAACTTGCAATGACCTCGACCTGCTAGCGTCTAACGAAACATCAACTTCATCTCATCTGAATGTTCCCAGACCAAGGATGACAGTCGGGTTCAAGGTTGGGCTCATGTTGCCGGACGACAAGGATGGGACGAGCAGGTCTGAGGCCCGCGCCCCCAGGGGGAACACTACACTGGGTGGAGACAAGCCAGAATAAGCTCTGGAGCCGCCAGAACGCTGAGCTGGGCGGGAAAGTGCAGGCGACTTGGCGAGGGGATCACAGCTTGGTGACGTGCTGCCGGTAGCTCAGGGTGTTTGTGCAACAGCGCCTTGGTTACCGAGTTTGGCAGAAACTAAACAGGAGCAATCGTGATATGCTGGGATCCGCAGGTTGTTTGGGCTTGGCAGAAGATCTGAAAATCATACAGGAGAAGTAAGGCCATTGGCGCCGTGCGAGGATCGTGGTAGCACTGCACGGTAGTCGAGATGCACGTTCGATGTGAGAGCAGGGTTGAGCCAAACCGTGGATCAAACAAGCAGGACACCCCACCCGGATGGCCTGGATGGACTCGTGCGGACATGTCAAAAGGAGGGTTGGCAAAGATAGAACAGAGTCCAACCTGATGAGGTAAAGTCCGCACGTCCTCAGGTCCAGGCTCGACCGGAGCGAGATTTCAGCCATGTTCCAGAAAATTGGGGAACGGGGAGAGGAGACTGCTGGCGATCGTGGGGGATTAAGCCTCGAACCCTGGTGCTCATTGCCCAAGGCCCACCCTTCCCCAAGACACATCTACCGAGCTGGGGTGCGCGGGTGTGGGCGCTGTCAGATTGGTCTACCGCGCTCAGTGTGGCTCACTGGAGCATTTGCATGACTAGGCGACCTTGGTAAAGGCATTTGAAGCCTACGGGAGAAATCGACGGCGGCTGCGGACAGGGAAAGCTCGAGTGATCGAGAAATACGCTGCCAGGCCACTCACTCGCTGGGTCAGATGTTGCAGCCAGAAAAGAAGCAGAGTGGGCCCCTCTGGTAGACACGAGATCAAGCATGAGACTTTGACGATCCTCCAAGAAGATCGACGAGTTCCCAAGGTAGCGAGGAGCAGGGCGGCGCAGAGGGTCTCCACTGGCACATCATGTTGAGACGGAGAACAGCTTCGACCGTGTTGCTGTGAGGGAATGCTGTGAGGGATCATGAGTAGCATTCTGCCTCCCAGCCAGCCAGTCTCGTGTCACCGTAGCGTCGGTAGTTGCAGGATCCGCCCGCGGTGTGTCGTAAGTGACGGACAGCTCAGAATAGCTGACTCCTACTGAGCTCCATCCGTCGTGAGGCAGACAACCAACCATGGTGGGAGACAGATCCGCCCCATGAAGCATTGAATCACGGCGGCTGGCTATGACGATAGCGAGGCGACGGAAAAGTGCTCACCAGGCACAGCCTGGGCTGCAACAGTTCGCCATCGAAAGGACACAACATTGGTCAGGCAGGGCGTTTCGAAGGAGGAGTGGAGCCCCGAGGCAGTCCCCAGCAACCCTGTCTTGGCACAGATAATGTTTGAAAGAAGCTTAACAGAGCCTCATGGGCACCCCAGATCTGAAACAGGGCGCATCTGCTGGGGGTGCTTGTACGGTGGGCGTGTGGGTCGCCCATGTGTTCCAGAGCCAAGACTTTTGACGAGGAGAAGTTGGGAAGAGACGAGCCTGACTGGGCTGTTGGCAGTTGAGATGACAGCAGCCTAGCGGATGGATGATGGATGGGTCGAAGATGTGATGAACCCGAGGCAGTGTCCGTTAGAGTTGTGAAAGATGCCGCGATCCGTTGGGTGTCGCTGTCTGTTTTCTTGGGTACCATTGAAATCAGAGTTTTTGACGTGAGGAGGAACGAAGGAGACCACGCGTCTCTAAGCCTCGTCAGTTCTCATCCATCGGGACTGCTGCATTAATGCTTGGCCACGAAAACGTGGTGATGTGCACGTCAAAACCTTCCCCCGCTCCACAGCCAAGGTGGATCAATTGACAATCGCCAAAGCCAAGTCTTGAGCTTGACGATCTGTTTTTGGTTTTTCTGGGCTCTGGAGTAATCTGCAGCCTGGATGCGAAGCTTCTTTAAACTACTTTATTATGACTCCCTCTCAAGATGGATACTCAACCACATGCTGCCACCGGGAGTGCGAGATGGAAGGAGACCGAGAGCGGTCAAGTCGGAAGATGACAACGATGCGTATCAGGCGATTGGCTTCCTCGTGGAACAGCTCATCCATCATGCTACTCAGCCAAGCAGGCCAAGTCAGGCAGACTGGATATTGGTGTGGAATTGCGAGACAAAGAATGGCTTGATGGGTGGATTGCGCGAGGGAGGGCTGTCCCACAGAGAGAAGAGAGAAGGGTATGCTGAGAGAGGGTAGAACGAGGGTTAGGGGAGAGCATCACAAGCAAATCAGCCAGCACCCAGCGGCTCGTCGGTGCCGGATGCGGCTTGCATCGGAATTTCGGAAGAGGCAGGTGGGGACGATAGACCTCGGCGAACAAGAGGCAGTGGCCACTCAGACGAGACCTGAAGAAAATGACCAGTTGATCGGCCTCGGGCCCAGCAAAAAGCTGAGCCGATTTTTGGCCGCCCAGAGATAGAGCGAGCGAGAGCTTGCGCCCATGCGGTGCGATGCGTCATTCCAGCACCTGAAGTGGTCGACATCACCACCACAATTCCTCATCCACGACAAGAGTTTCAGCAATCCTGCAATGCTCTCAAGCTGCTGATGCCCATGCTCTACAAGGAACGAGCTATAGATTTCGGCTGACGAGAGTTTCCCCTGCCCAATGCCTCGAGTGCATTGACGAGACACCCCGCCTTCCACCACCACCACCACCGCCAAACCCCCATCACGACGCCACACATCCCACTCCACGCCCACATTATGTCTGCGCCTGCGAGGATTTCGGGGCGTCTGGCCAGGGCGGCAACACCACTTGCCAAAGCCAGGTCGCAAGCACAATGTCCACGGGCATTCACAACATGCTTCCCTCGAAGAACATTACTACGCCAGTCGTACGCTGCAACAAGCAGGACAACGCAGGCCAGGCTGTTCTCCGTCAGCGTATCACGACCCATGGCCACCCCAGATGACTCCTTCGATCCGGCAACAATAGAACGGGAGAGCGACCAGGTCGATGTGTGTATAGTAGGCGGAGGTGCGCCCCCAGTCTCTTCAGCCCCTGCCCCCGTCTGCAGCCCTCTCGTCGGGTGCAAGTCTCTCTAACCAAAGAATTTCCTGCCCACAGGCCCAGCAGGTCTCTCCGCCGCCATCCGGCTAAAACAGCTCGCCATCGAAGCCGGCAATGAGGATTTCCGCGTCCTGCTCCTCGAGAAGGCAGGCGAGCTCGGCGCACACATCCTGTCCGGCGCTGTCATCCAACCCAACGCCGTCGAGGAGCTCTTCCCTGACTGGCTGGCCGAGGACAACGAGTCGCGCTTCGACGGTGCCACCCCAGCTGGCGACGACCACATGCGCTTCCTGACCAAGTCCATGTCGGTGCCCCTACCTGCACCGCCGCAGATGCACAACAAGGGCAACTACATCCTCAGTCTGAACCAGTTCACGAAGTGGCTGGGTGACCGCGCCGAGGAGGTCGGCGTCGAGGTCTACCCAGGCTTTAGCGCTAGCGAGGTGCTCTACAAGCCCGACGGGAGTGTCCTGGGAGTCGCCACCAACGACCTGGGCATTGGCCGCAGCGGAAAGCCCAAGGACACGTTCGAGCGCGGCATGGAGTTCCACGCTCGCGTCACCATGTTCGGTGAGGGCTGCCACGGCAGCCTGAGCAAGCAGGTCATCAAGAAGTTTGACCTGCGCAGCGACTCGCAGCCGCAGACATACGGGCTGGGCTGCAAGGAGGTTTGGGAGGTGCAGCCGGAGAAGTTTAAGAAAGGCGACATCACACACTCGCTGGGCTACCCGCTACCCTACGACACGTACGGAGGTGGGTGGATGTACCACTTTGGCGACAACCTGGTGTCCGTCGGGCTGGTCACGGCGCTGGACTACCCTAATCCGTGGATGAGCCCGTACCAGGAGTTCCAGAAGATGAAGAAGCACCCGCTGTACGCATCGGTGCTCGAGGGTGGAAAGTGCCTCTCGTACGGGGCGCGCGCGCTCATCGAGGGAGGCTTCCAGTCCATCCCCAAGGTTGCCTTCCCCGGCGGCGCGCTCATTGGCGACTCGGCCGGCTTCGTCAACGTGCCCAAGATCAAGGGCACACACAACGCCATGAAGTCGGGCATGCTGGCCGCTGAGGCCGCGTGGACCGCGCTGAGCAACAATGCCGATGCCGGCTCCGTCTTCCTATACGACTACGAGGCCAGCCTGCGCGAGAGCTACATCTGGAAGGAGCTGAAGGAGGTGCGCAACCTGCGGCCGTCCTTCCACACGCCGCTGGGTCTGTACGGCGGTGTCATGTGGTCCGGCATCGACACGTTCCTGCTCAAGGGCCGCGTGCCCTGGACGTTCAAGCACAAGGTGATGGACCACGACGCGACCAAGACCGCGGACAAGTGCACCAAGATCGAGTACGAGAAGCCCGACGGCAAGCTCACCTTCGACATCCTCACCAGCGTCAGCCGCACGGGAACCAACCACGAGGAAGACCAGCCTGTGCACCTGCAGGTCAAGGACTGGGAGAAGCACACGGCCGAGACGTTCCCGCCGTACAAGGGCCTCGAGAACAGGTTCTGCCCCGCAGGCGTGTACGAGTACGTCGAGGACGCGTCGAAGCCCGAGGGCGTGAGATTCCAGATCAACGCCCAGAAGTGAGTAACGTACCCTATACCGCCCCATTTTTAATCACGCTGCGGTGTTGGAATCTCCCTCACCCTTTTCTTCTTGCCTCAGGCGCATGCTAACAGTCTCCTGCGCCCATTCAGCTGCATCCACTGCAAGACATGTGACATCAAGGCTCCCCACCAGGATATCAACTGGCAGGTCCCTCAAGGTGGTGAGGGCCCCAAGTACTACATGACATAGACAGGCAGCAATGGCAAAAATTCCATGGCCATGAAATCAAGAATTAGAGGGGCCAGAGAGGAGGGTAAATACGGGTCAGTCCGAGCACCCCGACGTATTATATGAAATAAGTGGTTGGTGAACAATGTTTTGGATGTACATATACCTCTTTTCGGACAGAGCCATTCGGAGTTAGAAAGGAAGCAAAGCATATCATCAAGCCAAGTCCACATTTGCCTGCCTGCCTGCCTGCCTGAGTGAGTCCCGGCCTGCCTGCTTTGCAGTTGATCATTTGCCGTGCCGCGAGCATCCCAACGACGAGGCAGGCAAGATTGGATTCTGAGACCGGACGATGGGGAGAGATGAACTCTCTCACCACGGGGCTCGGGCGGCGGGGGACCTGAGTCGCCCGCACGGGAGAAAGTGCGCGGCAAGATAAAAGCCGAAGAAAAAGAAGAAAAGTTTAGAAAGAAAAGAATAACCTTACCGACCCCCTTCTCAACCAGAGGAAAAGCAGCGAACCAAAATCTTGAGGTTGAAACGACTCGTGACTACCGGTCGAGCTCTGTGCAACGGCAACCGTGAAAGCAGCATAAGTCAAGCCCTTAGCTTACTATGTAATATTGTTTGCTGTTGGGCGGCAGCGGCCGGTGCTCTCACTCAGGCGTGGACAGCCTCACCAAGCTACGAAGGAGAAGGAAGGTAGGCAGGCAGGCAGACACAGCAATAAAGCCTCAAGACCCTAGCGACGAGGGTAAAATAAAGGAAAGGAAAGACCTCGCCCGGCCGGAATAACGGACCGAATCTCTCATAGGCCTGTTGACCTGCTGTCTGGGAGAGTGCTCGCGGTAGGCGGCGGTGGGCCAGCATATCCGGCAATTAGAATCCCAGGCGCCAGAGCGACAAGGCTGGCTGGCTGGCTGGCTGGCTGGCTGGAGATGACGATGAACAATAGGCGGGCGCGAGGCTGGCTAGTAT
Organism: Diaporthe velutina; assembly: GCA_038088505.1. Taxonomy (NCBI): domain Eukaryota; kingdom Fungi; phylum Ascomycota; class Sordariomycetes; order Diaporthales; family Diaporthaceae; genus Diaporthe; species Diaporthe velutina. The sequence continues at coordinate 33,229 of JBBWSJ010000134.1, forward strand.
GGCCTTATTTGACATGGCCTTCCCAGGCAGCCCAGCCTCGCGCGAGGGATGATGTGTGCGTGGTGGAGCCACTGCGGCGGGCTCGCCAGTGGTCGGTCACTTCTGGATCGGCCAGGTGACCCAGCACATAGCAGACAGATACCGAGGCGCAGACGACAAGCGCGCGGACGAGGGAGGAGGCCTGGCTCATCCATCACCCAGCCAGCCAGCCTCGCGGTTCGTCGGTCGGTGGCAGACGAGCATGGAACGCCAATACAGTATGGCGCTCTGTTAGACTAGCAACTACGCGTGATTTCTTTCTTCTTGGGCCGAGCTCAACCGGCGGGTACATCTTCTACCAGTTGGGCTGAGACCCGAAGGCGCCGAAGACATAACCGGGCACTGAAATTGGGCACGGACGTGCGAACAGTCACTTGACCTTCCAAGCGCAATCGACGAAAACGCACAGAAAAACCTTCCCCCCCATCTTCCCGACCGCGATCTGGTGGCGCAGGAACGTACGCCACAGGAGAGGCGACCGGGCGGATTACCGGATGGGGAAGGCACGGCATATCGAACGAGAGCGAGCGCGAGGCTCCGTGTCCCAAGGGCTTGGGAGTAGAACGGGCTGCAGGCTGGCGAGGCCCAACTCCCTCTTCTGTGAAGATGGTTGCAGTGGTAGCCATGGTGATGGATGGATGGATGGAGGGAGGGATCGTGTATCAGCCTCGCGTTTGATGGGCGGGCCCCTGTACGCGCGTCCAGTGTCAGCCGCAAGCCACCACTTCCCGTCGTCCCAACTTCTGTCACGAAGCGCACAGTCCGCATTCAACGTGCAAAGCGATCGTGAGAGTAATGCGCCGTATTATGTATAGACCGGACAGACGGGCAGGCAGGCAGGCAGACAGGCGGGACAGGCCAGACCCAATCACGGCCGGCCCGTCGATGCATTAACACGGCGCACCCACGATGTGGCCACTGTGGCCCGATTCCCTTCCCAGGCACAGAGAAGACCCTCTCACGTTAGCCCTCCGCTTGGCCGATCTGGAGTAAAGGCCTTGATATCGGGCGACCGATTCAATGACCCCCCATCGGTACGGGTCCGGACTGGGTCATGACCTGGTAGGGTTGGGGGAATTTTCGAAGCTGCAAATGGCAAGGGCCTTCATTGCCATGGAGCGGCCTTGATGTTGAGGCTCAAATGACTCGCCCTGCCCACACCCTACCAGGAAAAAAGGCTCAGAAGTCTGCTGCAGCCGGGGACACGCGCTACACGGTGTGGTAAGCTCCTAGACTACTAGGTAGACTTTGATTGTTCTTCGGGATCCCCCTGGTCCATGTTGTCGCCTTGAAAAAGGACAGAAAGAGATGGCAACGAGAAGAGAGATTCAAAGCAGTCCATGTGTATGGTACTATGATTCACCTTCAATACCTTCAACTCTTTGTTCTTCACTTCTTGTCGCGAACAGAGCGCGAAACCTGCGCGCGCGTTTGGACGTGGGGTGCAGCATAGCATTCTGGCGTAGCAGGCACCTGCGAGCCACGAGGCTCTTGGACACCTCGGATGCAGCTTCTTCTGGGCAAATCGCAACCGTTTGGGAAGAAATAGGGGCTGGAGGGGTGACAAGCATCTCCCTTTTTCAACTTGTCAGACTGGTGCTGTGTTCAGGTAGGACTGGCAGTAGATCTGATTGATTGCAGGCGCCAAGCCAAGAGACATAGGACCGTCTTCCATGGTCAGCGACGCCTTCTCATTGGTTTGAGCGAAGGAATGGGCGCGGTGCAACAGTCGGAAATTGGTCCTCTGCAGGCCCCGAGGAGGAAGCAGAGGAATCAGATGCGGGCGATAAGGGTCGGACAAGGATGCACGAGGGTGAGACGGGACCGGCGCAAGGAGCTTCTCTTGGTAGTTTTGGAGTTGCATTTGTTGCGCAGCCTTTTCCCTCTCCGCACTACTGTACCAGGGGAGAGGGACCGAGGGAGGGGGCTGTGGGGCATGGGCCTTCTCAGAACCGATCTCCTCGGTTCCTAGCACCAACAACACGACCATCATCATCATCATCATCATCAGCATCATCATCATCCCGAGGTCCTTGTTACGGAATGCCCCACACCCAAGCGGAGTGCTCCGTTCTGTAAGAAAAAGCTGTGCCGGATCACGGGTGCGTACAGCTGCAGATGAGAACTCAAATTCCAGAACACGTAAGGCGATGGTCACATCTCTGGGCTTTCTTCTTCTTGGTGCGTTCGTATCCTTGAGCGCACAGCAACAGAAGCATCGCATTGTTGCTTATAGTCAAAGGTGCCGGGGGGTGTGAGCGGGATGCTGCATCACACGAAAGTAAACGATTGCGTGACGGAGGCCGGTTGCAACAAACAACCTGGAATGACTCATTTCCCAGAAGGGTGGACAAGGCTGGGCCGGCGCTGTCGCTGGTTGGCCAGTCCGTCCGGGTTGGCTCGAGAGCGTGCGCGTGAGAAGAAGAAAAAAAGGGGGCACGGTCCATCCTCGCATCAGTTGCGGACGGCCGCTGTCGCAATGGTGGAGGGAGGGATACACAGGCGCGAAAAGGAAAAAAATTCCTGGCTGGTCGCGGCCGGCCGGCTGGTTTGGGGCTGGGCGCGTACCGGTACATGTCAGACTGGGCCACCCACACTTTGGTGTGCATACGACGCTCCCTCGCTCCATAGGCCCAAAGTCTGGGCCGGTGAAGCCACTAACTCGGAAACAAGCTGTTAAATCTGGGGCTCTGTGCCCCCTCCCTGCTTTCCCAGCTGGGCCCAGCTCCAGGGGCCAACAGAGGCAAGGCGCTGGAAAACAAGGAGCGCCGTCGGTGCCTCGGGGAGGCGAAGGGATGGCAGACGCGTTCCAAGTTCGGCTAGGAGAATCAACTCAACTCACCACTGGCTCACGCACCCCTCGTGATGCTGGCCGGACGTCATGATGAGACTGTCTTGTCGTCGCCGTCTTTTGTCCCCATTCTCACAGGCATGGGCGCGATCATGACGAGTGTGATAATGGACGAGATGCAAGCACCTTCGGGCGTGCCAGTGAAGGGCGGATGTCGTTAGCCTGGAAGCGAGGTTGGATAATCGTCGTGCTTATTGAAATTGGGTTGCGAGAAATAAGCCAACGCGACATTGGGGAGGTTGCAGGGGAAAGAAGTGGTGAGCAGGTTTCCAGCGAGACGAGGCCTGGAATAAGATTGGGATTGCCGGGCTGATGCCTCAGGCCGCGAGATTGAGGTCGCCGTCTCCCACTGAAATTGGGCAACGGACCCCGAAGCGGGACTGATCAGCAAATCAGGACCAGGACAAGGGAGACAGAAGCTTATCTCCGGGGGTGCCAGCTGAACGGGGGGTTCTGCATGAACGAAGCCGGTAGCGTCGCATGGATAATAGAGGCTAGAGTGCCTGGAGCCTGGAGCCTGGAGCCTAGGGCTTGAAGCCTGGAGCCTGCCTTCGATGGGCGTAGTGGTGGATTGATCCCAACGCTGTTGTCATGCGATCCTCATATTCCTGCTGCAGTATTCATATTAGTGATGGCGAGCGCATCTGAAGGGCAGATGTGCTCCTGATATCCATTATCATGATTCGGTCGCGGAGATCGTCGGGGCCGGTTCGTGGGCGATTCGTAGGGGCGTCGGCAACGGAGCCTGCATCTTCTGAGGCAAAGCGTGCCCGTCGCATCGGCGGACCATCACACAGCAGGCTTGCTTGACAGCCAAGCAGCACTCGGCCTTGTTGATCGTTTCTCATGGGTGAGTCAACGCCGTCAGGCTGTGTCGCTGTCCGAGTTGCAGAAGGAAATGACTTGTTGGTGTCATATATGCATCGATCGCGGGTTCGTTCGTTCGTTCGTTCGCTTGCGTACCGATGGCTCGCTTTCGGTGGCGGTCCAATGAGGCTCGATCGTATGATGAGAAATGGCTGGCGACTTCCCTCCCTCGCCTCCCCCTTTTCTTTTGTTTGCTTCAATCGCTTCTCGATTTGTCGGCTCATGCATGCTGCATGATGCTGGTGGTGATGGAAACACATCTACTGCCAGCCATGCAGGGCCCGAGTGTTGTATGGTGATGCATCATGGCTCCCGAACGGAGTGGTTTGAGACGAGTGGATTTTAGATCAGGAGAAGGGATGTTGGGTATTGTCTGGGTTGTCAGGGTGAGGTGGTGTGGGTGTGCGCATGTTGGAAGGAGGCATGAAATTTAGGGGGTTGAGAAGGGTGCCATTGTTTCAGAGTTGTGATGGGTTCTGCAGGCCAATGAATGCGGGCAGAGTGAACGGCGGCGGGAGAGACTGGATGAGGGATGACGACTTTGTGGGAATGAGTGGGAGGGAAAAGGAAGCATTGATGCTGAGCGCTACTACTTTTAGACTGGACTGGATTTGCTCGAGCGGCCGGGCTGGCGGGTTGAGTGAACTGAGTGGCCAGACTCACAGACTCATCAGACTCGAGTGACTGGCAGGAAGCGGTTGGTTGGCTAGCTGCTGCTGTTGGGTGCGTGTTGCTGGGCCACTCGAGGCAAGTAAGAGGGAAAATGCCAGGAATCAGGCAAGCATGGAAGTACCGGTACATGACAGGAAGGAGTGGGGCGGGACGCAAGTTCAACACATGTCCAGGGATGATGCCAATGGAATTCATGCCCATCAGGAAGCGGCCCACTTAAGCCGGTCCAGTGGCGACCGCTCATTGGGTGCAGCCTCTCGCCAGGGTGGCACTACTGACAGCCGAAAAACTGTGAAATCCGGGTGCCACAGCTGCAATTCCTGCTGATTCCTGCCTGAGGTTGCCACTGCTGCTTCTATAAAGAGGCCAGCACCCCCCAACACCGCCCGTTTGCCCATCCTTTTGGAGCGGAAGTCCCGACCGGCCCTACGTATCCCTACATTTAACGTTTGGCCTTGAACCAACTTTTTTCTCACTCCACACCACACACACACCACCTACATACGCTCACCTGCCATCGTCGAGAGCCTCAATCTGGTGTACCCAAACCGACCTCGGCGACAACGAAGCATATCGCGATCAATCATCGCACCTGTGGTCATCGCCATCAATCCTTTTTTTCTTTCTCCCTAACCTGGTCGCGCCTGTGTGTGTGCGCACCACCCTATCCTCTTTTTCCTAATCCGTCCTTGGCCATAAAGGACCCTCTCACTCAGGTCGACCTTTGTTGCCCTACCGACCTATTAAGGCCCATCCTCCCACTCTTCTCTCGAGACACCGAGTCAAGGCCCCCGGGACCTGCTGCACAGTGCACAGTGCACAGTGCCCTCTGTACTTGAAGAGAACGAGAAGACAGAAAGAAAGAAGAGAATAGAAAATCCTCATTACCGTACCTGAAAACCAGTCCCAGCCAAGTCGCGCGCAAGCGATTCGAGTCGTTGGTATTACGTCACACAAACCGCACACCTGCACCGTCGAGTCGCGTCGCATCGCATCGCATCTTCGTCGCCGTCAAGTCTAGTCATCTCGATACACTCGACCGACGAAGCTATCAAGCGCCTTGCACCGCATCGCACCGCCTCGCACCGCAGACGCAGTCCCGTGGACAGTACCGACTTCGAAGAATTCGCCTGCCGCCGTGCACCTCGTGTCGTCGTTGTCGTTGTCGTGAGCAGTCGCTGTAGGGGAGACATTCATTTGTTCTTCTCCCACAACTGGTACGTCACCGCGTCTTCCCTGAGGACCGTTGTGAAGCAATACCCTTCTTTTTTTGGGAGACGACTGTTACAGTTGCTGCACTGGCACTGCTCGTCGAGTCACCCACATACAGCCTGCCCGCCCTGTCACCACCGCCGTCAAGATCGCTTGCCATCGTAGAAAAGGACATGAGGCGACTCTACATTTGCCTTTTTGCCCATGCCGATCTCCCACATGTATCATGCGTCCACCTTCAGAGCCATATTTGACGCAACCATTTGATCTTGACCAATCCTTGTACTAACCCGCATCCGTCTCAGATCTGCTCGATCCTATTGTCTGCATCTGCCCTCGTCCAGAAACAGCAAACGCAACCATGGAGGCTATCCAGACCCACCCTGGCAATGCCAACCAGGCCAAGAACTTCATGTCTCCTGGCTCCCTGTCCTTCCCCACTGGTCACAACGAGTTGACGCCTCCTGGCGATGCCGGTCTCAAGGCTCCCCAGAACGGCGCTCCAGCCGGCTCTCCGCTTGCCAACGGCAACGGTGTTGCGCCTGCCACGCCTGCTGCCACCCCAGGTGCGCAGCAGACTGGTAGTGGCTTGACCCCAACTCTCCAGTAAGCTTCTATTCCCATGATCGGCCATACGTGCTCTTCACAATGCTTATGCTGCATTCAAGGAACATCGTGGCAACTGTGAACTTGGACTGCCGTCTGGACTTGAAGACGATTGCTCTTCACGCTCGTAACGCTGAGTACAGTGAGTATGTCCGGAGTCTATATGCTCCACAGGATTACTCACCCTGAGATAATAGATCCTAAGCGATTCGCCGCTGTCATCATGCGTATTCGTGAGCCCAAGACGACTGCCCTGATTTTCGCCAGTGGAAAGATGGTTGTCACTGGTGCGAAGTCTGAGGATGACTCCAAGCTTGCCAGCCGCAAGTACGCCCGGATCATCCAGAAGCTTGGTAAGACACATCTGCTTGACACCCGATGTGAAAGAACCAAGTTATTAACTCTTCCGAAACAGGCTTCAACGCTAAGTTCACGGACTTCAAGATCCAGAACATTGTCGGTTCTTGCGACATCAAGTTCCCCATCCGTCTGGAGGGGTTGGCTTCTCGCCACCACAACTTCAGCTCTTACGAGCCTGAGTTGTTCCCCGGTCTCATCTACCGCATGGTCAAGCCCAAGATCGTGCTCTTGATCTTCGTTAGCGGCAAGATTGTTCTCACTGGTGCCAAGGTTCGAGACGAGATCTACCACGCCTTCGAGTTGATCTACCCCGTCTTGCAAGATTTCCGCAAGGTTTAGATCACCTCACACCTACCGTCCTTCCGAACCGCCTCTTCACCTGTAAGATTACGCGCATTCATGATTTCACGACGCATACCCCAAACAGGCACCCAGCTGCTGCGCTCTCGCACCCGAGGCAGTACGACACTTGGCCTGTTTGTTGTACCACATTTTCTCGATTCTGCTTTTTCTGCTACAGCATTGCATCGGCGTTACGACAAGGAAGGTTACAGTCGGCACGGACTAAACTACGAGGACTGCGAAGGAAAAACAAAAATTGCCCACCTATTCCCCACCCCTTTTTTTACTACACTTCGAAGACGATAGATCGCACCTCGATCATGGTGCGAGCGCGCGGAGAAGAGAATCAGCGCGCAAACGCGGAAGCGGAAGTAACATAATTATGATGCGGTCCTGGAATGGTCGCAGCGGAGTTGCTCACGGTGTTTACGAGCAAGTCGGGGTTTTTGAGAGAGCGCACACCAGTCGTCACCCATCGGTATTCGGTAAAAGGTTACCCGATGACAAGCTCTCACATCTGCGTGTGGAAAAGGAAAGAAATTGGTTTTTGACAGCGCAGCGGCATTTCTCAGTTGAGGCCGTTGACTGAGTTTGCGGTACTGGTATTGAATCCCCTTTGATGGGACTGCCAAGTACATGAGTTGGCATTTCACTGAACATCTGTCCGCTCTGGGCTCTCGACAGTATGTCTCGGTGGACCTACAGACTCGGCCTCAGTGCCGAGTTGGCGGCAAGTACTCATCAGTTGAGTGTCTTATTTTCTCCCGCCTTGGTCCCCTGGACTTCTAGTTAGCCGATGATAGATAGCCACCCATGGTCAATACCATAACAGTTGCACACTCGGATCTCTAGTGTTTGGACGTACCTGATATATTCGTGCTCTCTCTTGCAGATCACAGTCGTGACGTCCTATTGCCTGTGTCTGTTCTCTCCATCTCTTGCCGTAGGATCAACCCAGGCACACCACCGCGGCTCCCATCCTCAGTGACCACCTTGTCCCAGGACGCAGCCCTCTCGGACCCGTCCTTGCGGAACGACCACTTGCCCCTGAAGGCCTCGGGGCAGCGGCCAAACATGGTGGCGGCGATGCGGTCCCCGATGACGGGCAGGAACTTGAAGCCGTGGCCGCTGCCGCCCGTCGCGAGGAAGAGCGACTTGTAGTCCGGGTGGTAGTCGATGATGAAGTCGCCGTCGACCGTGTCGGTGTACCAGCACAGCTTGGTCTCCCTGAAGGGCCTGTCGCGCAGGCTCGCAAAGGGCACCATCTCGAGCATGGCGGCGCGGAGGGCCGCCTCGTCGGCGGGCGGGATGGACTGCACGGCCGGGTCGGTCAGGTGCGTCGCGGGGCTGGAGATGAGCGAGGACGAGGCTGGGTTCGCGGTGGTCGGGTTCAGGTAGCCGTAGGAGTGGCGCGCGACCTTCAGCGTCTTGTTGGCGGGCGTTATGATGAAGTAGCCCGTCGTCAGGTTCAGCAGCGTCGGCCTGCCGGCCAGCGCCGCCTGCTCCTCGTCCGTCAGGTCCATGTACGCGACCACCTGGCCCGTGGCCACGGCCCGCCGGCTCAGGTCGATGAGCCCGGGCGTCCAGGCGCCCGTCGCCAGCACCGTCAGGCCCGCCTGCAGCTCCGACCCGTCCGCGAGCTTGACGCCCCGCACCTGCGGCGTGCGCCTGTTGTACGTGCTGCAGACGAGCGAGGCGGCCGTCCCGTTGACGAACCTGACGCGGCCCGTGGCGCGCACCTGGGCGTGCAGCCAGTCCATGCACGCCTCGGCGTCGGCCCACCCGGACCGCCGGTTGATGTACCCCCAGGAGCCGTTGCCGCCGCCGGTGCCGTAGGCCTCGCGGATGGCGGACGGGGAGGGCAGCTCCTCGATCTTGGCTGAGAGGGCAGGGTCGTCGGCGGCCAGGGCGAGGACGTTCTCCCACGAGGAGCGGACGTAGTCCACGCCGGACGTCTTCCTGGTGGCGTCGTTGGTGGTGAGCATCAGCCCTGCCTCCTCATAGCGGCCCTCGCCGCCGCACCCATCAGGCTGGCGCCATATCTCCTGTGCCTCGGCGGCGAGGGCAGCGTAGGCCGGGTCGGCGTAGTCGGCGCGGATGATGCGGGAGGTATCGACAGAGGAGGCATCGCGGCTGGGGAAAACGCCTGGCTGCGGAGAACGGTCCAGGACGGTGATGGTCGTTGACTTGGGCAGGTCTGGGTTGCGTGCCAGGGAGAGGGCGGTGCTCAGCCCGAAGACGCCCGCGCCGACGATGAGGATGCTGGAGGGCAGGGGGCCATTCTCGCTCAGGGGTGAGGGTGGCTTTGCGGTGGTGCTGAAGGGAGATGGAGAAGGCCTGCAGGGAGGAAGGAGGTTAGAGGGACGAGAGCGAGTGGGTGGAAATGAAAACAGGAGTAAGAGTGTAGAGGAGTGGAAGCTGGCGGAGGGAGATGGTGGTGGAAGAGGAAGGGGGAGGAGAAAGAAGCTCGGGGTCTGACATTATTTCGGCTGTAAGGGGTAGACTAATTGGCTCGGGGTCGGTCAACTCCAGTGGGGGAGATGCAACTCAATGTCAGCCAAAAGCCAGCCCAGACCAAGGCGTGTGCCGTGCTGATTGAGGCTTGGAGTTGATTGGACTCGTTCTCTCGTGTTGCTCGCCTGCTGGCTCGTGCTATTCACGTCCGTTGTGCCTGGCTCGGTGGCGTGAGTGGCAGGCGGCGGTCAGGATTCTGGCTCGGCCTGGCTGATCACCGGGCGGCCTGTTTCACTGAAGTTCCCAAATTGTCCTGTCTCAGTGGTGGAATGTGAATAGTCTGAGGGCGGTTCTGACCGTGAGTAGTCCGTGAAACAGATGAGCTTGCCGGCTTGTGAGTGATGTTCTGCAATTTGTTCCAGTGCCTCAATGCCGTAGGGAACCGATGGGCATTGCGTGTGTGCACATTTTATTGTGGTAGCGTGCAAATTCCATGCCGGAGTCGGAGCCGGAGGAGAATGCCATGCGCGCTTCGTTCGACTCAAGGGTCGTCCTCACATTCTAGCCCGCTCGGCTTTCCCTGCTCAGTCGCGCAGCTGGCGTTGCCCCACGATAAGGCCACCGTCACCGCCCATGCCCACCCGGCCTGTCATGGTCTGATGATTTGACGGCGGCAGACAGACTCGGTCAAGCGGCAGTGCAAGCCGTCAAGTCCACAGCGGCCTCTTTTGAGCTGACATTGCAATGTCATCCACCCGAGGAGAGTTGAGAGTCACTGCTAGCACCTGAGTCATTCATTCATGGATGGTGGCAATTTGTTGCTGTGTGTGCTTGCCATCGACCAAGTCCTCTCGGAGGCTTCATGAGGAAAGGCTGTCGCAGTCAGCCAGTCGTGACGCAGGGCATTAGACGGCCCAGGTGATGACAGAGAACAGCTTTGTAGCTGGCCATCGAAGCTTCGTGATCAGACACCGGAACCTGTCAGTCACCGTGCAGGGCTGACCGTCCATGACACATCCCTGTCCAGGGTGTCCGTAACGCTCAGTATGATGACGGTCCAAGGGTTGATATAACGATGGCGATGGATACTGGGCTTCCCAACCCGTGGCTTCCGCTGGAAGACTTTCATGCTTTTTCGGTCGGCTGCTACTGAATCAACGGGAGATGTATGCCGAGTCTCTTCCATCGAAGAGGTTGCCGTTATAGCAGCATGGGCCGCTTAGTGCTACCGACTGTGAGCCTTTCCTGAGCTCCACCTCTTGGCTAAGACTTTAGGACAGGCAAGCAGCAGACGGCGGACCTCCGGGTCGGTTCTCGGCTGTTGTGAAAGGAATGAAATGCTAGTCTTCCGCAGAGACGCTTCTTAGTTTGCTGGAGGAGGGACATCTGCTTCCCTGATATCCTGAGCAGAGCTTGGCCTTCTGAGGATTGGACATTTCGGACAGTCCCTGGTTGAGGCAGAGAACTGTGCCATCATCCAGCTCAAAAGATCAAGCAACATTCAGAAACATGTCGTGAGTTCATGGACAGCGTGCTGAGGAATGGCCTAGGTATACAAGATGAAGTGAGAGGTGTCAGCTTCGTTAAGAGCTTACTCCGTACAGAGACAGCTTTCAATTGGAACATGTTCCCTGCCCCGGTGGTGAGTAAGCCAAATCCACGGAGACCGTCGGCCTAGCAGGGATCAGCTCCGACTTCCCAGGCCCACCCTAACTTGCATCTCATTACCCTGGCCTTGCCTGCAGCAGCCAGAGGCGCTTTCTCTTCTATCTACCCTCGACTTCACGAGGTGTACAGCTTCTAAACGGGTTGTCCCAGCTGATAGCCCCAATCTCTGGCACGCCCCCTCCTTTTGGATTGCACCAGGGTTCATGCCTCAGTGACAATCATGATAGTATCCGCCCGCCATGTCCGTCCCTAACAAGATCGCCGAGTTCCCCGACGTCGAAGCCAAGCTCCAGAAGCCGACAAAACAGTCTGCCTTCGAGCGCCAGAAGGCCGAGGCCGAGGCCAAGCGATTACGAGAAGCCGCAGAGACCGCCGCAGTCTACGAGGACTTTGTCAAAAGCTTCGATGCCGACGCCGACGATGACGACCGCAACCAGAACGATCGGGGTCCAGGCGGCTTTGGCCGCCCGCCCCAGCCAAGGGGTGGTGCCTTTGGAGGAGCAGGAGGAGGGCGAAGACATTTTGGCGCGCCGCCAGGGTCTGGCGGGATGAAGGCCAGCGGGCCAGGATCCCTCGGTCCTGCACCGCCGCCCATCAGCTTCGGGAAGAAGAGGAACTACGACGGTTTCCAGTCCAACAACGACAGGAGAAGGGACCACTCAGCGACTGGCTCGGGACGGTTTGGTGGTGGTGCATTCGATGACATTGAACCTGGTCCAAAACCGCTCGCCAAGGCTTTCGACGCCAGTGACGACGAGGAAGAGCACACAGGCCTAGGGCGATCCGAGGAGAAGGCTGTGGCACGCCCGACACTGCGACTTACGAATCTGCCTCCCGCGACGTCTCCTGCCGCGATCAGGGCCTTGATACCTACAAATCTGGTGGTGGAGGCTGTTAAGATACTGCCTAATACCACACCTGGTTTGGTAGGCACGGATCGCAAGTCGATTGCCGCCATTGTGACACTGTCACAGGAGACTGCAGCGTCTGAGATTGATGCTGCTGTCAGCGCCCTACAGAACCGCTACCTCGGCTTCGGCTACTACTTGTCCCTGCATCGCCATTTATCCTCAGCTGCTATCGCGGCGGGCTCGTTGACAAGCGTGATAGCCTCGACGACAACCACGCATCCGTTCGGCGCAAAACCAGTAGCCCAGCCTGGACCAGCAAGCGGGCCAGATACACGCGGGCGCTTTGCGCCTCCATCTTCATACAACCCCATGGGAGCTGTCAATCGCGGTGTCTTGCTGCATGTTCCTATACAGCCCCCAAGGGACATTAAACAACTACGCATGATTCACAAGGTCGTGGAGTCTGTGCTCGAGCATGGGCCAGAATTCGAGGCACTGCTGATGTCCCGGCCTGATGTACAGAAAGAGGAGAAGTGGGCTTGGATCTGGGACGCCAGGTCACAAGGTGGGATATGGTATCGCTGGCGCTTGTGGGAGATTCTCACGGGAGGTGGGCAATCAAAGAGAGAAAAGGGCAAATATCTCCCACTCTTCGACGGAGGTTCCGCCTGGAAAGTGCCGGACAAACAACTGGCATACGAGTACACCACGGGTGTTGATGGATTTGTCTCTGAGTCTGAATACGATTCAGAGTTTGACGACGAAGACGACGAAGAGCCAAAGATCACCACCGAAGGGACCAGGGAGCCGGACGAGGTGTTCCTCAATCCTATCGAAAAGGCCAAGCTCGTTCACCTATTGTCACGGCTGCCCACGACACTAAGCAAGATACGCAAAGGCGACATAGCGAGGATAACCGCGTTCGCGATAATGCATGCGAATCGTGGTGCCGACGAGATAGTCGATCTCATCGTTACAAATCTCGAAAAGCCCTTGTCGTTCAGCTCTGCCAATCCGGACCACAACGAAGCCGGGTTGGATCAGCAAGGCGACTACTCGCGAGACGCATCACCGACACCGAAGGACACCGACCCAGCATCTCGCGACACATCGGGCGCTAAGCTCGTGGCCCTCTACATCATCAGCGACATCCTCTCATCCTCGTCAACGAGCGGCGTCCGCCACGCCTGGCGGTACCGGCAGCTGCTGGAGGCGGCGCTCAAAACGCGGCGGTCGTTCGAGGGGCTGGGCCAGCTACCAGAACGGCTCAGCTGGGGCCGGCTGCGCGCCGAGAAGTGGCGGCGCAGCATCGGGCTTGTCTTGAGCCTTTGGGACGGGTGGTGCGTGTTCCCCAACGACTCACAGGAGCTGTTCGTGCGGAGCTTTGAGAACCCGCCCAGCCTGCGGAAGGAGGGCGACGACGCCGAGGAGCTCAAGGCCGAGGCGAAGAGGGCCGCCGGCGGCGGAGGCCGCTGGAAGACGGTGGATGCCACAGCGGCGGCGGAAGCTTCTGCGATTGAGGACGGGCAGCCGCCGGACGGGGATGACTCGGACGGGAGCTACGACGAGTACACGGACGACGAGGAGGCCGATAACGAGCTGCTTGCGCGCTACCACATTGACGGGGAGCCATTGCTTGACATTGATATTGTCGGGTTGGCCCTCGACGGCGGCGAAGATGTGCAGATGGGGGAGGCCAGCGGTGGCGGGTCCGTACCTGATGTGAAAAAGGTACAGGAACGCCCGGACGCAGCTGCCCATAGCCCGCCCAAGGAGTCTTCTTCTTCGTCGTTAGGCCCTGCAGGCAAGCGCAAGCGGGTCACTGCTGCGGACATGTTTGCAGATTCTGACTCGGACTAACTGAGTGGTGATATACCTCTAATGAACCATAATATGCTCCTCAGCATTGTCTGGGTGTCCACTACATGTATTGAAGCGATACGTTGCTCCGTGTGCTCGATTTCTTACATGTGGTCCAGACGCTGTGTATCCCGAGAGGTCGATCCGTGTGATGTTACAATTCAACCCATTATCCTACACTCCTTTACCAACCCACTCGCTCACTCCCTCTTGGACTTCCTCCCCCAGCCCAACCACGCCCGCGCCGTATGCGCATAGAGCACACCCTGCACACAGACACACGCCCCAAGCGTCCCGACGATCGCCCGCATGCCCTCAGGGTGCACCCAGCCCACGTGGCCACCGACCCACGCGCTGGACCCGAACAGGATGAAGTCGAACAGCGCGTGATACGCGACCGACGGTGCCACGGCGCTCAGGACGGCGCGCCACCCCGACCCCGGCCCTTTGGATGCTGCAGCGTCCGCACCCCTCGACGCCGAGAGCACCGCCGTCGCGACGTGGCCGGGAAAGGAGACGAGGACGCGCTCCAGGAGCGTGATGGCCAGGGGCGGGCCTAACGGAATGGCGGCCGCGGTTTGGGCGTAGGCCGCGAGCTCGACGAGCGCGAAGCCCAGGGACGCCGCCGTCGCGGCGCTGACTGCCGCACGCTTGTCGAGCTTCCTCTGGTGGTCCTGCTTCTTCTCTCCCTGCTGGTCCCTGTCCCGCCGCCGCCGCAGCAGCCACAGCACGGGGAGGTACTTGAGCAGCTCCTCGGGCAGGGCGGCGGCGAGGGCCGAGAAGAGGGCGAGGAAGGCGGCGTACCGGGGCGCGCGGGCCATCGCGGCGCGGGCCGCGAGGTGGTCTGGCGTGAGGCTCGAGACGTCCGTCCGGAGAAATTCTGTCATGTAGGACCTCGCGCCTGTGGGGCCGAAGAGGGCGAGCAGGAGGAGGTAGCCCGTCAGGGACTGGGCTGCTGTCATGGCTGCCAGGCCGAGGGTGCCGGAGAGGATGGAGATTGTTGCGAGGGCTTTGAATGAAGGGCCATCTTCTGCGCTTGTGTGCGAGTGAGAGGGAGATGACGAGGAGGGGCGTGATGGTCTCGGGGCTGTCGTGGGCTTGTCGCTGTCGGATGGGAGGAGCGTGAAGGTGAGGAAGTTGGGGTTGAGGATGCTGGAGAGGGGCGAGCGCAGGCCTAGGACGGAGGCGAGCATCTTGGTGGGCCTGAGTGTTATCTCATCATGTGTACTAGAGTGTTGGGGGGAATTTGTAGATCTTATGAGATGCAGGTGCTTCTGTTTGTTTACATAAACTCGTTGGATGAGTAAAAATGTATACGATCGATATTACGTGGTACACTAGTTTCTTGGTTCACCGTCAAAGGATGCGGTGGTCGTCTTGGACGGGATAATTTGGAGCCGAGCTGACTGCTTGGATCGCTGTGCTACATATTTGACTGTGCATCCGTGCATGTGCCCCGAGGATTTCTGATATGTGACTCGGCTGACAATGTCTGTTCCGTGATGTTGAGGTTGGTGGTTTATGTGGCTTCTGGAGTGTCACATGGCAACACCGGTCATGCCCAAGGTTGGGTTGGGAGGGCGCCGAGCTGCTGGGTTCTGGCTGCTTACAATCCGAGCTAGGACATAACCGAGAGCTCATGGAGGGACGATGCATAAGCAGGAAAGTGTGCTGTGGCATTGGCTTGTGTCGAGCGGCAGCCGCCCTGGGAACAAAGGCGGCAGACCGGCTCTTGTGGGTCGAGTGAATGCAGCTTATGGGGGCGGGCTGGAAGCTGGTCAAACGTTGGAGAAGTCTTGGGGTAGACCAACGAGGTGCGCCCAGATGCCTGGATGCTCACCATTGCCATAGATAGCATAGAGGAGGACGGATGTGGCCTAGAAGGAGCGTTGGCCGCAGGAAGGGGCGATCAGGGCAAGGTTTACTCCGTACCGTGTGCCCGGTCACTGGGCCATATAAAAGTACGGATTTACATATACACGTGTACCCAGCTACCCGACACCCCTAGAACTGCCAGATTGATCGATTCAATCGATTGATTGCCCGTGCAGGCGCAGATGTATGCATGTGAAAAGCAGACTGCACGTTCCAGCAAGTCCCGAATGCAGCATGGTTGAAGCCAATGAGTGGGATTGTGCGAGGTGCGAAGTGGGGGAGGATCGTCCGCTCTGGTCGCCTCGAGGACCGAAAAGAGAGCACTGGGTGGGGCCATGGTACAGGGTACGGAGTACATGTGTCGACGGTTACCTACCCAGTAGTGTCGAGCCGTGGTAACCCCACCCTCCCGTTTTTTAAGGGTCCGCGACCCCTCTGATCACTCCTTCCACGCCTGCTCTGGCCCCAGCAGCGGTTGATTTCAAACCTGCCTGCTGCTGCTCCTGCCGCCGATGCTCCTGGGGTAGCTGCTGGGGCTGGACAACGTCGGCCTTGGGCGGTACATAGTAGGCTACAGTCCGCGGCCTAACCACCGTCGCATTCCGCAATCCGCCTCGTCTTGTCCCGTTACAAACTCAACTCACCACATCGGTCTACCACGACTTGTCCGGCCAGCACCTTGCTCTGTAGCCTGGACTGCTGACCTCGCTCGCCTTTGCCGGCTCATGCCAGGAAGCAAGCACCTCGCATCGTCGTTTTGAACCCAGCCGCATCGCATCGCATCGCATTGCAGCGCAGCGCCCGCGTCAAACCCGCCAGGAGAAACATACCCCAAATCCGAAACTCGAAACACTTCAGATCTTCGCAGTAGGCCGACACGGACCGATCTCGCATCGCATCGCACCTCATCGCAACGCACCTTGGTCCCGTCGCCGACTTGCCTTCCCCCTTTCTCAATCTGCAGCCAGGAGCTCACAGGCCCCGCCGCCCAGCCTGATAATATCATCATATTAAACCTTCGAGAAGGCCCCCGGCAACCCATCTCCGGCGTCCTCGCGTCGCTTCCGATCCAACCCAGTTCCCCCGCCTCGCCCCTGCCGGCTCTCCTTCTCCCACCTGGACCGAGCTCAGCAAGGCTCGGACCGCCGACGACATGGCCATCTGGGTCGGGAAACAGAAAATGTCATGGTGAGCTTCCTCTCTCTGCTGCCTGTCCTCCATCCTTCACTTGTCCTCCCTCTTCTGTACTACCGACTGTACCACATTGGACCACGAGGCCGGCCAAGATGTCTTGTCTTGCCTTCCTTGCTCCCGTCGCGGGTATACAGACGCTCAGAGTCGGGATCATCCAGATGTGACCCCCGAGATTCTTGACTGCGATTGGCGGTGACACCGCGCATCACTTTGTGGTCCACTACTTGTCTCGCTCGCTTTCCTACTCATCTTCACCTCTGCCTCTACCGGATCGGCTAGCCGCAGCAAGTGATGCTTCTGCCGTGTGTCTCTTGATGCCTGTGCTGTCTTTCCCACCCACACAGTCCCTTTTTCCCCGACTTGCCGCCGTGCCATATCGAAGAACCGGACCTCGCGCCGTCCTCCTCACCACCACTGACTTGAGTAACAGCCGGTCTTGCATCAAGGGCCACCGTTCTTCGACATGCAATCACCTCGGCGGGCCCTTGTGGGCGGTGCGCCCAGCTGGCAGGCCAAACAAGGCCTGCGTTCATGGGCCAGGCGACCTCTGCCTCTGTGCTCATTACTTCCCTCTCACATGGTTGAAGGCTGCCGTCCCACGCAACAAGAAGTGCTCTTGCCAAGGGAGCAACGGCAGGAAATGCATGTGTGGTCACGGCAACCCAGCTGCCGCAACGACCCCAGACGAGGAGACCCAGCCCATCTTCTTCCAGGACCTCGTGGCTCGAGGCCTGCAGGTGACGACTGAGCCTGTCGATATCGATGTGGTTCCGCAGCAACCACCCGCATCCTGCTGCTCAGGTCCAAAGCCAGCCCCAGCGCCCGCACCCGCCCCGGCAGTGTCTTCTTGCTGCTCACAGCCCGCCTCGACTACGCCGGCGGCTCCTGTCGCAACGCCAGCACCATCTAGCTGCTGTTCTCGACATGGCAAATCTGAAGCGCCGACTCCGGCATCATTTTCGAATGGGAACGGACACGTGAAGAGCGAGTCATTATCTTCGGCCAACATCCCAGCAACGGCAGCCGCACCAGCACCGCAGTTTCAATCCGCCCCAGATTTCAAGGTATTGGCAATGACTGCAGCTCAGGCAGCACATGCCAACAATGGCGACCACACGTGCGACTGTGGCCCTAGCTGCAACTGTGTTCTCTGCATAGATCATCCATACAACACCGCTACGATGAATCACATTGCCTCGGAATTCGGGCACATGATGACCACGAATGACTCGACGATATCACCAACCATCGGTCACAATGGTGGCGCGACTGCCCCTTTCAGCCAAGGATGGCCGGCGAGCAGCGGTGCTATGGCCAGTAGCATGATGGCACCCGTACAACCCTTCAACGAGGCAATAATGCCACATCAGTCACCACCGCAGCAACCCAACGACATCTTCCTAAACCCGGCCGACTTCGAGATGTTCAACTTTGCGTTCCCGCTCGACAATATCAATCAGTACGACCCGCAGCCCGACTTCAGCTTTGGGGCGATGCCGCCCGACTTGGACATGAGCGGGCTGTGCGGTGGAATGCCAGAGGGCTGTCCTTGTGGCGATGACTGCGCCTGTATAGGATGTCTGGTGCATGGCAAGCCCAGCAACGGGGAGTCACCGACAAATTGGAGTTAATCCTTGGGCCTCGGAAAGGGGACGAGGATGACTGCGGTCTCCAACAGCGCGCAAGGTTTTGAGGAGCTGCTACGTGACTTTGAGAAGAAAAGACGGGCCGCGGTTGGATTGTCGACGCTCGCAGAAAAGAGGAAAAGAGACTGTACATATTCTTGATACCCTGGGTAAATACGGCACGGAGGAGGGTTGGCAGCCATCTGAGGAAGCATACAGCATGGAGTCCTTTCAAGTTCTGATTTGGTGTGGTCACAGTGCGTACAAAGCTTGAGATTTGGATCATCCAGAAGGTTGGCAATGTTAATTGAGGCAACGTGTTCGAAATGTGCCTTTTGGTAGGCATCCTCCTGCAAGTCCGTGATCAAAAAATCATTAGTAGACAGACGCATGGGACAATTGCTACGGTTAGGTGCCAGGTCCGATAAGATAAGATCAATTGATCAACGGTAATCCCCTGTAGTGAATCACACTAGGACGCAGGGCTGCCTTGAGACAGACGCTATCAGCCCCTGCCAGCCAGGTAGTCTGCCAAGCTTCCAGTGGCGTCTGTCCCTGCGACCATGATCTTCAGCAGGGGACGCAAGCCGAGCTCTGTCAAGCAAAGACGGCCCAGCAATGTTTCTTTCCAATTTCACTTAGTGAATTTTACTTCCCGCCCAAACACACGCCTCGAAACATTCGTCAAACAACCATCATTTTCCAAGACATCGCTTGAACATCGGCTTGGAGCACGTCATCCAATTCTGGCGGTCGTGCAAGACAGCCTTCACAATATCATCTGAAGGCGCACCCAGAGTAGCCCGCGAAGGCTGTTTGACGTGGCCGGCCGTGGCCCCACCAGGCCTGGAAGATGCCGCGCGACCGCAGAGACGAGCTAGGTGAAGCTCCAAGAGCTGTCTACGGCGGCGGAAGGGAAGGGAGCCATGGCCAACACGGAGCAGACAGCTATGGCACGCGGAGGAGGTCGAGGTCGCCGAGGAGACGGCCTGCCGCCGAAGACTTCTACCGAGAGAGGACGCCAGAACGTCACGACAACCAGAGCCACGGCCACCACGACCGACACAGGAGACACCGACGCCACTCGCGAGACGTAGCAAGCAGATCCCCAGTCCAAGACGAGGACCGAAAGAGGCACCACCACCACCACCACCATCACCACCGCCGTCACCGAACCAAGCCAGCCGCCGCCGGCCCCGCCGCCCGAGAAACACCCGCCGAGCTGCCCTCCAACGCGCGGCCCCTCTCGTACAAGCACGACCTCGACGCCTTCACGCCCCTGTTCGCGTACTACCTGGACGTGCAGAAGAACCTGGACTTTTACGAGCTCGACTCGCAGCAGGCGCGGGGCCGCTGGAAGAGCTTCGTAAACAAGTGGAACCGCGGCGAGCTCGCCGAGGGCTGGTACGACCCGGAGCTGTTCGAGCGCGTCACGCGCGAGGCTCCTGCTCCTCCTCCCGCGCGGAAGGACGGTGCGCGGGGTGGTTACGGTGCGGGTGAAGAGCTGGAACGGGAAGGGGGGCGAGGGCGATCCACCCCTCCGGATGGCGGCGCCCCCGACGACGACAATGCGCGGCGAGCCGTGAACAACGACGACTCCGACTCCGACTACGGCCCACCCCCGCCCCCGGGCCAGTCCGACCAAGCCACACGCGGCGACCGCAAGGGCCCCGGGATCCCCACGCTTTCAGACCTGGCCCTACAGCGCGAGGCCGCCGCCGAGGAGCGGGAGGCGCAGCTCGGCGACCTCCGGCTTGCGCGCAAGGCGGACCGCGCGCAGCAGAAGGAGCGGCTGGACGAGCTGGTGCCGCGCGCGGAGCCGGGGACGCGCGAGCGCAAGCTTGAGAAGAAGGCGGCCGTGAACGAGAAGATGAAGGGGTTCCGCGAGGGCGCCGCCGGGGACGGCGTCGAGGA
This sequence comes from Diaporthe velutina, assembly GCA_038088505.1. Classification (NCBI taxonomy): domain Eukaryota; kingdom Fungi; phylum Ascomycota; class Sordariomycetes; order Diaporthales; family Diaporthaceae; genus Diaporthe; species Diaporthe velutina. The sequence continues at coordinate 53,619 of JBBWSJ010000134.1, forward strand.
GGTGGGCGACGGGGACCTGATGGGGGGCGGGGACTCTGTCGCGGAGCTCAAGAGGGCCAAGGCGGCCATGCGGCGGAAGAAGACTGAGCGGGAGCTGCGGCGGGAGGCTGAGGCGAGGGCGCGCGAGGAGGAGAGGCTTGAGAGGTTAAGGGAGTGGAGGGAGCGGGAGGAGGAGAAGCTTAGAGGGTTGAAGGAGCTGGCTAGGGCGAGGTTTGGGTAGGCCGCAGGTACTATGTGGCTTGGATGTGCCGTGAATGCCACATCAGGAGCCTTGAGGGTATATTTGGGTAATCGCTTGCCCGTGGACGCATTTACATCTGTCGGGGACTGTGTCCATCTACTTCATCATGGAGGTGGGGGGGGGGGGTGGCGGTTGTGTTGACTTTTCAGCATCGGTGTTGGTATAGCATGACCTGGCATTTGAGCTTTTTACAATACTACATTGGAGCTCCAATTTGAGAAACACTGGACCAACCATCATCTTTTCCCCCTGTAACAAGGGCGTTTGTGTTGGTGAGAACCTCATATTCGACTTGTGGCATGTATTTGAGACGGGTGGTCACATGACGGCGAGTGCGTCTAATTTTGGCAATTTTTTGGTATGAGCCTAATTCAAAGTCGCCATTTTTTGAACCTCTCATGTGCTGGTTATCCTTTCACATTGTATTTCACCTGCTAGATAAAATATAGAGTTCCTTATTTGTTGATACGCTGTTAGAGCTTCTCAGATATATCTCTTGGCATCGGCCGTGACCTACCTGAACAAATTTTTCAACCCAAGAACCGCAGCGTCACTCAGCAGCAGCAACAACAAACAACACATACAAACAAGCCAGGATGCCCCCCTCAGAACACACAGACAGCGGCGATGAGTCCGGGCCGGAAGGGGGCGACCTCTTCGCCGAGCCCGAGGGCTACTACCCGCCCTCGCCGAAGCCGACCAAGCAGACCTTCACGACGCGGGACGGCGACGTCGTCGACCTGCACCTGGTCGGCTACTCGCCCACCGAGGCGCACCACCTGTGGAACGGGTCCCGCGTCGCGGCGCAGTACTTCGAGGCCGACCCGGCGGGCACCGTGAGGGGCAGGAACGTGCTGGAGCTGGGCGCGGGCGCCGGGCTGCCCTCGCTCGTGGCCGCGGCGCTCGGGGCCAGCCGGGTCGTCATGACGGACTTCCCGGACGCGGACATCCTGGCCACCATGGAGAAGAACATTGCCGAGTGCCGGATCATCCCCGCCACCCCCCCGCAGACAGGAGAGAACGGGGGGGAGGAGGCGGCGGCAGAGGCGAGGAGGAGGACCAAGGCGGACGCCATCGTCTCCAAGGGCTTCGTCTGGGGCTTCGACCCGCAGCCCCTCCTGGCCGAGCTCCCCCCCTCGCGGCCCAAGTTCGACGTGCTCATCCTCGCGGACCTGCTGTTCCGGCACTCGGAGCACGGCAAGCTGCTCGACACGGTCCGCGACACGATGGCGCCCGGCCCGGGCGCGAGGGCGTACGTCTTCTTCACCAGCTACCGGCCGTGGCTCCAGCACAAGGACATGGCCTTCTTCGACCTCGCGCGGGGGAGGGGGTTCGTCGTGGACAAGGTCCTGGAGCGCAAGATGGACCGCCCGCTGTTCGAGGATGACCCGGGCGACGAGGAGGTGCGCAAGACTTGTACCGGGTGGGTCGTGCGGTGGCCTCGCGAGGGGGAGGAGGAGGGGAGGGTTGGCGGGGAGGGGGCTGAGGCCTGATGCAGGAAGCCCGGTGTCAACTTTGCACCTGGATCCCGGGCACGCGACCCTAAAACAAGCTTCTCGAGAGTACCACAGTCGAAGAGTGCCCGCGGATGGGCATCACGAAACCAGCCTAGACCTGATACTGGCTATACGGGGCCTAGATATAGTGTCGCGGCAACGGCGGGTCCCAGACGAGCCCTGCAAGCACTTTTCCTGCACTGGTTGAGGTTTTTAGGCTCCTGTGGGATGACATTCTCACAGGGCTGACAGGGGCTGGTGTCATAGGAGATGGTCTGGTGAAAACGTTATCCTACGCAAGGTTACCCCATGGCGGCTTCCCACGGGAGTCCATCCCGCAGGACCGTACGAGGGCGTCACGGAGCGTGCTGGTCGTCTCATGGACGGACTGAGCTCCATGGGTGGCAACGTTATGGACAGGCAGAGCACCTAGGGCAACTCTTATCTTGCACCCTATGCTGCCGATGGACTGCCTGTGTACTTTCACGACGTTGCTCAAGAGGGTCGGGTATGGGCACGACGGTGAGAGACTTCCGGGCTGTCCACGCTGGACGTCGAGGAGCGGTCGGTCCCGCGGCGACGTGCTAGGTGGAATGTATGCGCCTTGACACTCTACTGGGCAACGCCCGATGGACTTGTTGACTCTTGCGTTGGACGAGCTACACCAGGATCAGGCGGGTGTTTATATCACAGTGGACGAGAAATATCTAGAATCACGACGTTGACCACTGGTCAGAAGCGATCTGCAGAAGCACTGGAAATTATCTACACCTCAGAGATGTAGACACCATTCACACGAGGCGTATGCTCTTACGTGCTACTCTGACCCAGCTCTGTCGGACGAGATACGTATCTGCATGGCGAGTGCAATCCCCCAACCCCCCACCCCCCAATTATTACACATTACATCTCGGGCTGCCCATATCTACGCCATCATAATCGTGCTCGCGATGCACTACTGCGGTGCCTCGTTTGTCTGCGTAAAAGATCGTGTCTCGTCGTAGCCTCGTCCCTTGACGCCCATCGCCACGGCTCGGCCCCTTAGTAAAGGCCTCAATGCCTTGCCTGCCGAGGAGCAAACTAAAGAGACGCTTGCCATTCCTGTCCGGGGTTTGCCTCTTGTCACGCCGGCAGTGCCTCTTTTGCCTATAGTCCAGATCCAGGCATCATAGGAAACGTATTCCTACCGGTTTCATAGAAGTCTGTAGTTGATTGTTCGCATCTCATCTCTCCGCGGCTCACTCAAGGCGCCGGCCCGTTGGGCAGCCCCAGCCCAGCGTCGTATTTCACGGTCTCGTGGTACAAGCTCCCAGGCCTGCTGGAATACTCTGGCGGGTGGCTCTGGTGGTCACTGGGGCAGAAACCGTCCGTGACGACGAACGCGTTCGCGTTGAAGGACGAGCTCGTCGAGGTGGACCACCTCCTGGCCGGCTGAGTCGAGGAGCCTGGCAGTGGGGGCGGCGGGAGTGAGCCCCCCGAGATGACGGAGTCGGTGTCCGGGAGTGATATCCCCGAGCGGATGGAGTCGGCGTCGCTGTTGCTGGCCAGCGTGGTGACGTCCCACGAGGAGCAGCGGCTGACCCGGGTGGTGGATGACACGGACCGGGACCGCGAGCTGGAGCCTGTGCTGCTTTCGTGGGTTGTCTCGTCTTGGAGGGACACTTGTACCCATTGTGACTGCCCGTGAAGTACTCTACTGTGGTAGGACGGCGCGGCGGATCGGATGGATCCCGGCGATGGAGACCTCGATGGGTTGTGATGACTCCTGCTCGACAGTGATGACGGTCGGCTGCGTGCCAGGATGATGGACGACCGTCTGCTGGACAGCGACTGGCGTTCGAAATGTTCGGCTCCATGGCTAAGCTTTTCACTGTCCACAACAGCGGATGCTTCATGCTGCTGGAGATACAGCACCGATAACAGGATGGAGAAGGTGAAGGAGAAACTACTCAAATGTCAGCTACCAGCAACCAGAAGAATGGTCAGAAGCGGCTCTTTATGCCTCTCTTACATTGCAACTACGGAGAGGCCATAGACAGTCCTAGGGAAGTTGCAGAGCCCGTCGAGCTCGCCCGATACCTCGTTGCTCATCGACCCGAAGCGAATGGTTGTAAAGCCGTCAGCGGGTTGACGGATAAGATCATTGCCATCGTCTAAAGGGATTGTCAGCTCCCATATTATTGGGGTCAACTCTAGCCAGGTAGCGAGACTTACAATTGTCTCTGGTGAGACCGTGGCAGTCGGCCGGGAGGCCGGAATAGCTCAAGATGGTGATCTTGGCCAGGTTGATACCCATTATGGTCAGGTCAGCGGGCACAGACATGACGGCAAAGATGCGCCATGTTCGAAGACCGAGGGTCTTGAAGACATGGACACAGCACACGACAAGTGTCGAGTAGCCAAGCGAGACGAGGCCCTGTACAATATCGAGTAAGTACAAGCATCACGACGACCATGGTCAGGGGCACAAGAAGAAAAGTGAGGCATACCAGGACCTGGACCCCACGCATGCGGTCGCTCTCGCCGAGCTTGTTCTTCTGGATGTGGTCATATAGAAGACTAAAAGAGGCATAGGCGAAGAAGGACGAGGACCACTGCCATATCCGGATGGCAGTCAGGCAGAACCCCACGGCATTAAACCTTCTGGGAGGCGGCACCGGCTTCTCATCCATGATGAACCTATGTGTGGTATCCACGACTCAATTGCGTAGACCTTTGAGCGGTGGTTCGTGGACGGTGGGCCCCGGACGAGTAGACAGAGCCAAGGTGGAAGGGCCGCGACTGCAAGGCGGCTCACGCTCGATGACGGGCCGGAACTAACGGAGGTCTGGTTCTCCAGCGGCGTCTGTCGAGGGAGGCGAGATGGTTGGCCCGTCGGCCGGTCAGCAGAGGCAAATACCACAGCCGATGTGCATCGAAGGTGCTATACGATGCGATGTTGTTATGCAGGCAATGGACGAAATGCACCACCAGGCTGCTTCCCGCCTGACTGACTGATGGGAAATCAGATGTCGAGTGGAAGTAGCTGGTCGAATACCGAGAGTCAAAAAGACCAAGCTGGCCTGATGGTTGAGGTGTCCAAAAACCAAGTATTGTCCCGGTCCAGCTGCTCAGCCTCAGTCTGTCCAGTTGATTCTTAGTGCCGATTCATGACAGGTCGTCGTCGTCACGTAATCCTCCTCTTTCCCCTCCAAGCTTTTTGCCCGTTCGTGTCAGAAACGCTGCTGCCTGTGCCGTCAAGCCATTGGGTTTCGAACGGGCCAATCATGACGGACAGCTACCGTCTAAGCCACCGTCGAGGGAGACCCGGTGACAGGGGGGGCTCTCCCCTCATCCAACTGCCATCATCAGTAAGAGCCTCTTGGTTTATCAATCGACCTCTGGAAGGATAATTTACTGTGAAATACTTACCATGGATTGTCTTCAGTGGAATAACCCTGTATGAAATAATCTTTGTGGGATGACTTGATGACTGGCTGTTTGAAGGCCTTCCATCAGGATCCCCGCGTCCAACCCGAACCCCCGACTTCCTCTCAAATGTCTCCCGCCCATCTCTCAAGCTGACCTGAAGCTTGCTGTGCCACTTTGCCAACATCTGTGCCCCCACCAAAACAGTAGGGATGACAACCTTATTTGCTCTGCTCCCACGGCTACTGCAGCCAATCCTTCCGTGGCTGCCGGTGACGCGTCCCTCTGTCTGACCATCCCACCGGAGTTCACCAAGGTCGGTCAGTATGTGTTCGAGGCCAAGTCATTGCTGATGCGATGCCACGCGGTACTGTCACCTCTCGACTCCCACGACGATCTTGTCAAACTCTGACCCGCCGTCTTGTCCGCCGTCGTACTCGTCGGGTCTGAATATAAGTAAGTAAGTAAGATCCGACTTTCTGTCGGCAATCCTTGGGTCGGGCCTCTCGCTCTTCCCGCTCCTTGATGCTGTCGGTTTCTCGTCTCTCGTGGAAACCGAGCAAGACCACAAGAGGCCGTCGTCTGAAATATCCTACTTGGTGAGACACTTGCACACACACACACACACGGATAGACCGCCTCTTGACTTGATTTTCCACCTTTGACGGATTTCGGCGCCAGTTGAAAAGGTGCTCCCGATCGAGACAACCGCGTGCCTGCACCGCCCGCCTGTCTCTATTTTGAGCCTGGGGGCTGCTGCCGCCGTTGGCTTTCGCGGGTCCATCAAATCAACCACCCGAGACCACTCGTGGCTTGTCAAATTCCCTGCCCGACCCGCACCTGGAACCATATAACGGCTCTCAGATTTGCATTTGATGGAAACCAAGGTCTCCAGCTCAGAAGGTCATCTCGAGCAACAAAGCTTACAAGATTGCACACCACAAGCTCACGTTGTCGAGCCACGGCGTTTTGCTCAAAAGCCCGGACAACCCCCAAATCATGACTGGCGCACTGACTTGATTCTTGTCCAACCACGGCGTGGGGCCAGCCGCTACACCTGCATCTTACGGCCCCCGAACGCGGCTCTGGACCCGAGAGGCGCCCCCTCGTGCCGAAGCCTCGGTCTGCAGCTGCAGTAGCCCTGGAGCTACAAATGCACGAGGACGGCACTGCGTGAGGGAAACAAAGTTGTGTGATCTATTCGCTGCAGCGGACGGGGCCTCAGCTGCTCACGCCCAGAAATGGGCGTCTTAGATAGGTCTACTCTCTACTGTAGTATACAGCCCACCCGCCTGCATGCCAGCCTTGGCTGGGTGGCTTCTTGCTTGCATCTGGCGCTCGCCCGGCCCCAGTCCTTTGGTGACCGGGAGGAGCACAGCAGCACACAGCCCCGGGATCGCCTCTTACATACATATCACCTCACTCCAGCTCTTCCAGCTGGCTGTCATGTAACACCGCATCTTGCTAGTCTTTGCGAGGGGTGTCAAATCCGTCAAAACCCTCTGCGTCCTCAGCCGGGTGTGTTCTTACTCACCATCTCTGCCTTTTACCCCTATCTCCCGCCTTTGTTTATCCCTTGACTATCCTATCGTATCCTCCGCCCCGTGGTGCTTTCTGTCTGTTAATTTATTTTGCTCTCCTTTTCCCACACTGCCGTCTGCCAGGCCAGTTCATGTTCCTTGGCTCATCATAAATCTTTCACGATGGGCTGGGGGCTCACGCGATGGATAGTCTCGGTGCGCACGGTGCAGCTCATGGGCTCCTTCATCCCGGGCGCACTCAACGGGTGGCTGCTTTATTACATCTCCTCCAAGGACATCGGGTTGGCGCAGTCAATGATTATTCTGCAGATACTAGTATGTTGCCCCCACTGCCTGCTGCTGATCACCACTGTCCAACATGTCTTCCCTACCGTCGGAGGACATGCCCTTCAGTATCCATGACTGGCGTCGCAATCTGGATGCCATCCCGTGTCTGACCAATGTCATAGATCACTCTCCTTTTCCTGTACACATTACTGTCGCTCTTGGTGATGCACGGCTACAAGCGTTCACAGTGGGCGGCATGGATAGCCGGTAGCATATGCTTTGACGTCGTGTTCTGCTTCCTCTGCGTGGCCATCATTTCTATACTTGCCTTCACAGGTGTCCCGTCCAACTGCAGTGGACTGTCGAAGGCATTCCCAGGTATGGCTCTCTACACTCGGATGAATCAAGGTACTCGCTGACAAATTCCTGTTGATCCAGCGCCTTCGGACGACGATCACCTTTCGGATCAAGGAGTGAACTGGATCGGTTTCAGCACCATGCAGGGCGGTAAAAAGGGATCGCTGGATACTTACTGTGGCATGGAGCGCGCCTTCTATTTCATAACTCTTTGTATCATGTGCGTTCACATCATATCCATTGATTTCTTCATATTGCATGTTACTGACACTGAGCGCAGCCTGAGTTATATCGTCACCATCATATTGTCGGTCATTCGCGTCTGCGAATTGCGCATGTATTCCGAGGATGAGCTTCAGAAGCTGCTTCAGGAGCGCGAGGAAATGATCAACTTGGAGCACAAGATCCAGGACCAGGAGGCTGCACCGACACCTGCGCGAGATATGTCACCGGTCGTGCCCCAGAGCAATGGCGGTTTTCCAGCGACGAATATCCGCTCCAATAGTCACCCCAGTCCAGTGTCGCGGACAACGTACCACACAACACCCTCATCATCGAGCAGGCCCGCTCGCCCAGGTCTAAGATATGCCGAATCAATAGCAGGCCCGTCGTCATCATCAGCATCATCCTACCGTGCGCGGCAACCCGCCGAGCCCGTCTCTCCGCTCTCACCAGACTCCCCAATTGCAACGGCGGCCCTGCCGCACGACCGGGGCTTCATCCTGTCCGCGACGGACGTGAGCGCCAACCTGGCCATGGTCGCCGACGGCTCGCGGTACACGCCGCAGCACGTCGACAACAACCAGCTGCCGCCCTACTCGCCGGGCAACATGCGAAACATGCACGGGCACGGCGTCGAGAGCAATGATATCCGGCTGAGCGAGTACGTCAAGGGTGCGACTGCGGCGCAGGACATGAAGAATTCAGATGGGTTCTGAGGGCGGGTCCCACCGGTGTAAAATGGGAAGGGCGGTTGGGGCCAATGATGGTCGCGGGCGGACTTGTAGCCCTTGTTGGAGAGCACAGCTGCTTAAGTAGTAGTATGCTCTAGGGCTGTGCCTGGTGGTGTGGTGTGGCGGAATACCCTTCAATTCCCTTTAGAGCTCAGCTCAGTGTGTTCAAGTTGTCTATATGGTCACGGAGGAGCGCTTTCAATGGATGAATCATGATCAGCTATATGGCAGCATTAACAACGGTTTCAAGTATGGACTACAGGTGCATAATAAATCAAGCTTAGATGACAATTCTCATAGCGGAAATAATTACACCGTACACCTCTCAAAATCGTAGGTATTCACCATGCAAGTTCCAATTGTAGTTGTCCTAAGAGGGATGTCATCTTGCTGGAAAGACAATACGCAAGGGAGGTTGCTTCCAATACCCCGAGGTTCCATTGCATAGCCAGGAGCCATTTGTCCCTCAGCAGCCAGACTGCTTGTCACACCGGTTTGAAGTTTGTCGCTAGGTTTGGATGGAAACAATGTGTTGGACCGCCCAGGAACTCCAACAATCACAGGGTTGATATTCACTGCCGACATCCACAAACCACTTCCACCCCGCCCAAAAGCATATATACCTGGTAGTGCCAGAAATCCTGGCTCTTCTTCCTGCTCTCTCATGCGCAGCCAATTCTGAGGCAATCTTTGGTCCTCGCCACAATTTCGCACGCGGGGCCACCCTCTCTACATGTCGGGCTGAACAGCAAGCTCTCGGATCCACTCGCGCCTGGCCCCAACCCCTCAACGCACACCACAGTCGCCAAAACCGGAAAAACATATCAACAAACATGACAGACACTCGGGAGACCCAAACCGACACCATGGCTCAGGTCCCAGTCATAGACGTCAGCCCCCTGTTTGCCTCCCCCTCCCTCACCTCACCAGAGTCCCGCGAGACCATCGCCCAGATCCACTCGGCGTTCACGACCTGGGGCGTCTTCCTCCTCACGGGCACGCACTCCGTCCCGCCCAGACTCACCACCTCGCTGCGCGGCGCCCTGGAGGCCTTCTTCTCGCTGAGCCAGGACAAGAAGGAGCAGATCCACCTGCGCAAGGTGCGGCTGGGCCTGGCGCGGGTACATGCCCTGGGGCGGCGAGGGCTCTGGAGGAAAAGTCGACCAGAAGGAGGGCTTTTACGGCGGGCCCGAGCCCAAGCCGGGTGTCGACGGCGATGAAGGTGATCCGCTCGCCGGCCTGCCTACGTACGGCAGGAACCAGTTCCCGGACGCCGACGTGCCGCAGCTGCGGGCCCTGGTGCTCGAGTACATCGACAAGGTCACGAAGCTGGGGATGGTGCTCGGCGACGCCGTGAGCGCGGGACTGGGGCTGGGCGCGGGCCACGTGAGGGAGAACCTGCTGAGCCCGGGGCCGATCCAGCTGTTCCGCGCGTTCAGGTACTCTGGCCGCGAGGGCGTGGGGAGCTGCGGCATAGGCGAGCACAGCGACTTTGGCTTTCTGACCATTCTGTCGCAGAATGCGGCCGGCCTGCAGGTGCTCTCGCCGCGGGGCGACTGGGTCGACGTGCCTGTCTTTCCGGACTCGTTTGTCGTCAACGATGAGTGTCTTCCTGTTTCATCTCCAAGTTCATGGCTCGGCCCATGCATTGCAATATATATCATATGACTGATGCTTTTCTTCACAACAGTGGGCGACATCCTCGACCGCCTCACGTCCGGCCTGTACGTCCCCGCTCCACCGCGTCCTGCCGCCCTCGCCCACGTCCAACCGGCTCTCCATCCCGTTCTTCTTCGACCCCGCCTGGACGGCAAAGATGACGGCGCTGCCCCTGGACCACAGCCCCGACGCGGCGGCGCTCAAGCGCTGGGAGCGGCGGTCGACCTTCAACAGCCTCCAGGGTATCTGGGGCCAGTACCTGGGCGTCAAAGTCCAGAAGGTATTCCCCGATCTGGTCCTTCCTGAGTTCTCCGCGGTCAGCCGGGCGAGCACGCGGCACTTGGTTGAGGTGCGGAAGGAGTAGAGGGTAGCTGGTGTCTTGTTGGTTGGCGTTGGCCCTTTTTTTTTGGGGGGGGGGGGGTTAGGGGCGAGGGGTGTCATTGACTTATTAGGGGCGTTCTTTCTTTCACTGTGACGAAATACATGCACAGCCTTACCGGCTGCACGGGCTTTGGCACAGGATGTCGATCAGGACTTATTCGAACGGGAAGACATATAAGATGGGTAGGGAAAACGTCACACCAGTGCCCATCCATCCATCAGTAAGGATCATAAAGGTGCAATACCGACTACTGCCCATTTGTGCACCGTCCCGTCTCAAACTCAGATGAATGTGCACTATCACCTGCAGCAGGGAACCATGTTCCACCCTCAGCTGGGGTACCATGATCCTCGTGCGATGTCAATTGGATAGTACTGAGACCCCTCTATCTCTTTGCCGCCAAGTATCGACAATAGTCGACAAGCTGCACTGTAATACCGAGCCATACAGGCCGAGGATCGCTTGATCTCGTAGAGAGCGACAATCCTCAAGTTGCGAGAGATATTGGGGGCTATGAAAAGCCAACTGAGGGTGCGAGTCAAGACTGTTGCCAACGATCTTGAGCTAGACAGATAACGGGGTTGGGATTTCAGTGAAAGTAATATGATCTATTGCTCGGGAAACGTGAAGAAGAGATGGAACAAATCAGATTTGACTTGTTTTTACCGAGCTGTCATTAGTTGGGACCTTCCGCTCAGCATGTATTGGACCCAGAGGTCTTCAGCAGCTCAGCCACTGCATCTCATTTCGGGCCCCAACAACAGCATTAATTACGACGTCACCGTGGCTTCAACGTCTAACAAAGAAATCAGCCTGCATGTTGCTTTTGAATTGTGAGCAACTCCTAGACAGTAATTGACACTGTGGCTGCAGGCAACATGCGATGTAACAGTAAGGCCGCACCAGGTCATCATCCAACGAGATAAATTCCCTTAGTAAGACTCTTTGTTCTTTTGAAGCCATCCATTCCAGCGCAGGGAATTTCACGCATGGATGCAAATACTAATTCTCTGTTAAAGCCCCATACACAACAACACCCACCTCATCATACCTTTTTCGTGGTTTTCTCCTACAGCATTTGAAGAAGGGTGATCAACTTTTACAGTACGGTGATCGAACAAGCCTGAACGCTCGCAATGACCTGGATTTTCTTGTTTGCATGTTCTCTCTTCCCGGGTGTGGAAGGAATCTACGAAAGCATTGACGACATCACGAATAATTTGGCCAGTGACCTCGCGCCTCTTATCACGCTGTTTGGAGAACAAGCCACAAAGCAGTTTCTCAGCGAGTCTACCAGTTTCATGGACAGTATCATCTTCAGCATCGCACCACTGGGGCTCATTACAGCTGTCGTTTCCGTCATTCGCATCTATGGGAGTTCCTCTTTCAAGTCCATCATCGGCAGGTCACAAGAGGCGCATGGAGTGGCTGAAGCTGAACTCTGCTCATCCACCAGCCAAGACGTATGCGAACTGTGGTCTAATGGAGGCATCTGTCGCGTATTTGGGCGCCCGAAAATCTTGGACTTCCTTTACTCCAACACTAACACCAAAGATGACTTCTATCCGAAGTACAAAAAAGATCAGCGTCAAGATATTGTCGAAGAAGGGCCAACCTGCGGCATTTATCGACCGAACACGCTATTCTTCAGTGCCGACGAGGAGATGAGAAAGAAGATGGAGCTTTTTGGCTGGAGGAAAGTCCCTTCGAATCGATGGACATGGTCAAACTTATTGTCAAGGCTTGTGGGCGGCAAGCCCAATGATCGTAAGATCAAAAGCGAGCCGTCTGCGAACCCAAACTTGACCCTGAATATTGGAATCAGAAAGATTGATAGGAGTATTCATTGGTCAGTACTTACTTTCAGCGTGCTTCTCCAACTGAGCTTCTTTGGGTACGTAGCATGGGCCACTTTTTACGATCCCTCAATTTCAGACGAAGTGACCGTTTCCCGGCAAGCAAAGGTATGGTTCGGGTTGACTATCATTGGGACAATTATGCTGGTGTTTGGAATGATTCTATGTGCGAGATTGATTGATCTAAAGTCTCGCGAACAAATATTCAAAAAAACCGGGGGGACGTCTAAAATCTTCTGGCTCCAGCCTGGCGGCCAGCGTATTGGTGATCAGCTTTTCCATGCATTCGCGTATTGGGAGAACAGAGACGAGTACATCACATCTGGAAGAGTGGAAAATGCACAACGAAGGCGCATGCTGCTCCTGGCAGTGATTTCCACCACCTCGGGTTGGGTGATTCAATTCGTTGGCCTACGTGGCTCGCGGGGGTCTATTGCACTGTTCCAATTTATCGCAACCCTCATCATGTCCTTCTTGCGCGCTGTCCTTCGCGGGAAACGCCTCGAAGCGGACAAGAATCTCTTAGAACACGATGACTACAAAATTTTGATTGAAGGGCACGAACTTGACTGGCAGGCCATGAATATGGACGAAGATGATCGACAATATGGTGAGTACATTTTTCTGTTCCCGGTAAATCCCACGAGCCTAGCTAATGCGAGAGCCTTGGCATGACAGCCTGGCTCGTGAGCGACCATTTTCCAAGTGAGGACCACACCGATGTCAAGAAGGAGACCCATAAGGAAGTTACTGTCATTGCCACCAAGAATTTCAGAGCGTATTACACCAGCCAGGATGACCGCATAACTTGTGCTGCCAACTACGCGTCAGAGTGGATAGCCGCACAGGAGGCGATCGAAGCAAATTTGCCACCTCCCTTGGCTTCTGAAGCGGCCCAAGGTGCTTTGACTTCGCAAAAGAAACAAAATGATCGGGCTTGCACCATCTACATAAATCATGCGGCAAAAGTCATGCGTTTTCGATCGCGACTCGCAGAACTGACAAGCGTGCAATTTGGCTTGCCATCGGAGCAGGCCTGGGGTGGCGAAATCCGCACAACAGCCCTGCAGCTTCAAGAAGCCCTGCAGTTCTCAGCCGAGTATATCTTCGCACAATTCCCCCTAGACCCGGCCTTGGAAGATAACTCGGCGCCGAAAGCAATTGCCTGGAAGTCTACGTGTTCGTTCTCAAAATTGCCAGACCAGTCACCCCAAGAAAAGGGCTCACCAGGTGGTGAGCAACAAGTTGCGGAAGGTCACTTCACTGTTGGATTCCAAATGTACAACAGAGACGGCAGATGGAGCATCAGCAGCCATCAGCTAGAGGCTGTGTTAGGGTTGTGGTCATGGTCGCTAAAACGATCAGGGCTCGTTTCTGGTCACAAAGCTAAGGAACAATTGGTACGCAGCAAAATGGTCGTCGTGGAGAAGTCGAAGAGAGATGACATCGAAGCAGCCTTGTATCTCTGGGTTACCCAGACACGGAAGTTCCGGGAATACGAAACCGGGGAGATCATATCAAGATCAGACAATCTCTCGATACCAACATCTAGCCTCCTCAGCAAAACTCAATCATCAGAACAAACCTCTGGCCCCCCGAGACGAACAGATACGCCCAACACAGATGGATTCACGATATTGGGCATTCCGACAAATGGGAGTACATCTTTGTTGCAATTGATGGCCCAGGACGTCTACACTATTTTTATCAACAGGATAATTGACATTGTCGGGGATTTGCGCGGTGCTGGAGACCCAGAAGACTATTTAACAATGCGAGATCATTCCATTTCGACCTCTTCTCGAGCTACACCGTTGCTTGAGCTCACAAATCCTCACATTGACGCGCTTGCAAACGCCCTCGTTTCAGCTGGCATGGCATCACGAGAGGAGGCCCTGATGAGCATTGTTCCAGCATTCCTGCATCAAATGAAGCTATCGCTTCTGGACGAAGACATGATCCAGAATCTGCTGGATCGGGCCAAATCCCTTCGGCGGCACTTGAAATTTCGAGAGGGGGCTGCTATAATAATTTGGATACTCTCCAGGTGTCAGGCCAGGTTTTACAAACAGGGTCTCCGATGCTTGGGTGATTTATATCGAAGAGCGGCTCTGTCGAAAAAGAGAAGCGACCAGGAGTTCGGCTTAAGCGGGATGCGGGAGATGAAGAAGAGCCATTCTGCACTCGCCTCCGCTTGTCAAATCGAGGACATTCTCACCTGCTATGAACGTGTTTGCGATGTTTTTCAAAATCAAAGTGCACCCGAGAAATCATCTAAGTACCAACGTACTGTACGAGGTATTCTTTTCGGTCGGTACCGCCCAAGAAACGCAGACGAGCAGGTCAAGGAAGCAACAGTGGGAAACGAGGAGCTCGAATTGGCTTTGATCTTTAGCAGGCGGTTCATTATTCCCAGAGAGGAGGAGTCTCTGGAATATTTGCTGAAATGGGCTCTTGACGGGAACTTTCCAGAACTGGTTGAAGATCTTTGGATGAGCGTCAGTTCGCTACAGGCGTACGAAAAGTCGCCGCTGGTCTACGCCTTAGACTGCCATTGCGAGCTGGAAACAGTCCACTCCCTCCTGGACTGGCCCCTAAGAGACGTCGACACGGCGGGTGGAGATTCTGGTCCTGGCGATCGCTCGAGAACTGCTCTTCTATGGGCGATTAAGGCCAATCGCGTAGACGTGGTGCGTTCGATCTTGAGGAGGGGGGCTAGGGCAGCTTTGCGCCAGTGCGACGGACTCAGAATGAAAGCACTGCACATTGCTTCTGAGTTTTGCGACAAATCCATCGTACAGTTACTGCTCGAAGAAGGGACTGAGATTCATGAGAAAGACCACATGGGCAGAACGCCACTGCATCTTGCTGCCGAGGCCAACGGTGAGGTCGCCGTTCAGGTTCTGCTCGGGAATGGGGCTAAGATTCAGGAAAAAGACATCAGGGGCCGAACGCCATTACATCTTGCTGCTGCTAAATGTAAGAGCGAGAAAGTTACTCGACTTCTGCTTGGAAAGGGAGCCGATATGTATGGAGAGGATAGAGAGGGCCAAACAGTGTTGCATGTTGCTGCTCGAGAAGGTCACCATAGTGTCTTACGGCTATTGCTTGAAAAGAGTGCTGAGGATGAATCCGTCGAACATCGTGACTGGACGTCACTGTGGCTTAATATCTGGGAGGATGATAAAGAAATCATACAATTGCTGAAGGAAAAGCACATCGAGAAACCTTTGGACTTTGTGTGGAAAGAGAGCGATGAAGAAGCGGGTGATGCAGAAGAGATTGATGAAGAAGAGAGAGCAGAGGAGAACGAAGAATTGTAGGAGTAGTAGGGTAAGGAAAACGGAAAAACATTAGGATGTAATCAGATCCGACTGGAGCAAAGAAATAGAGCCAATTCAGGCATCGGCTCAGAGGATTACCACCAAGGCAAGGTTGAAACGAGACAGACGCCGCAAATGATTCTTCCACGCAATTAGTGAGATTCAACTCTCACCTTTCGTAACTAAGGAATGAGTTGCACATGTGCAGGCAATGAATACCAGTGAACATTATAGACATCATGGTGAGCCCACTATCCTCCTCTTGACACGAGCAAGCAGCCATCTCGAGCCAGGCCCCACAACTCCAACGGCGCCCAATTGAAGATCACCACGAAAATTTGCAGTGTAGCTTGCGTCCCACAGGCGGCCTCTGCGATTGCCAGACTGTTGCTATGTACGATGGATACTGCCTAGAATAAACACCCGCGGGTCCCGCATTCCAGGCTTTGCGTTGCTTGGATTGCCTCTCTGAAACAACCCGGAGTTCAGCGAGGCAGAAACTTGAAAATTTTAGCAATTCCGAATGTGAGTTACATCTTGGTTGACCACGTCACATTCTGGGGACAGGACGGTGGCAACGTGTTGGTGAGTTGTCCCTAACCAAAATGGAAGAAGGTGGGTCTCAGATCGCTCAGCCGCGCTGAGCCTCTCAAGAAAATCTACTTATGGGAGTAAGGGTGCTGTTTCAGGGAAATCACTCTCCCTCAAATTTACTCAAACTGATCTGCCGACAGTAGGAAGCATCTCTCAGAGCAAATCAATCCGACTGTTTCCACTGAGCGAATTGTG
The DNA here is from genome assembly GCA_038088505.1 of Diaporthe velutina. Taxonomy (NCBI): domain Eukaryota; kingdom Fungi; phylum Ascomycota; class Sordariomycetes; order Diaporthales; family Diaporthaceae; genus Diaporthe; species Diaporthe velutina. The sequence goes on from JBBWSJ010000134.1 coordinate 69,891, forward strand.
CCCGAGACAACTATGGCACCATCCCGAGATTCCCAACCCGGGTCGTCAATTTATACGCCACTTGACAAGGCCACGAGAAGCATTCGTCTCTTACGTTTTACCGAACCGCCTGTGGGCTCTGCACACAATCTTCATTTCACGCTCACGGTACACAAGCTCCCGACAGCAGACAAGCAACGCCGCGAAGACGATTCACGGGCCAAGTTTATTGCGCTCTCTTACGTGTGGGGACCCGAGAAACCCGAACGCTCCGTTAACGTCAATGGCAAACGTCTCAAGATCCGCGAAAACCTGCATGCGCTACTCCAGGTTCTTCACAAGCCAACCCACGTCTCCAATTCTAGTGGCCTCAAAGCCTCTGGTTCGCATGTCACTTTCTCGAGAATTCTACGAAAATGCCCCTACATCTGGGCAGATGCAATCTGCATCGACCAAAAGGCCGGCGAAGAGAAAACTCACCAGGTCAACATGATGGGCGACATCTATCTTCAGGCTGAGTGGGTGGTCTGTTGGCTAGGCCCAGCTGCGGATGACTCAAATCTTGCAATGGATTGGATTCGGAACGCGCGCGATGATAGCTTATATGATCCAACTCTCGGACCACCTGATGCCATGGAAACTCTTCTGGACAGACCATACTGGCGACGACTGTGGATTGTTCAGGAGTTTGCGCTTGCTAGGAGGCCGCTCCTTCTATGCGGGCAGTCCATGGTCTCCCTATCTGGCTCTAGAGGCGAGACGGTAATTCAGACGATGATAAAGTTTTGCAGTAGCTTGCCAGCGTGGGCTGTGCTGGTCAGCAGAGGAAGTGAGATCGACAACCGGGAAGAGCTTGACCTTCGCAACTTCGTTGTAAACTTTTCAGAACATGAATGCGAGAAGTCCCACGACCGAATCTTCGCTTTGTTGGCAATTTGTTATCACAACAAATCGATCTGGAATTCCGAGATTCCGAGAATCACTGCGGACTACAACGTCACCCCGGAGCGGCTTTTTTACAGGGTTCTTGCGGATCGTTCCGCGCAGTGCTATGATTCCCCCCATCATGACGAGTTGCAGCGCGCACTGAATCTGCCGCACTGTGAAGTCGAGACTCGCGATGATGCTTATGAATTCGTTGAGGATGTTTTGGGACCTGAGGGGCGTCAGAGCCTCTACGAGTTTACAAGGCACATATGCGAGGAATCAACCGAGCTTGGGTTCAGTCAGGAAGGGTATACATCGGATCAACTGAAGAAACATGAGCTCATTCAGATAACCATTATCAGAGAGTGTAGGGTTAAGGAGGTCACTGGTCATATGGAGAGGCTGACAGGTCTAACCAGAGAGGATATGCTCAAAGATCCTGAGGGTGTTTATTTGGAAGTTCTCGGACGCCTGTTTCACTACGACAAACATGAATGGCACAGCATATGGTTGTGGGTACGTGGGCGTTTTAACTACGAACATGTTCCACCGGGCATCTCGGGAAAATATACTTCTAGTTGGGAAGTTTTCACCAATATTCTGAGGCGTACTCTAGGCATGCCACTCATAGATTACGCTATTCTTCGAGACACCGGGACGGGATAAATGGATTTTAGATAGCAGAGACTCCTGTCTGTTGGACCTTCGGGTTCCTAAGGGAAAGAATTATGGCTCCAGAGTAGCTACAGCTCTAAATGCTCGTATGTTGTGGAACTCATGTTCTCAATTGTATTGATAACTTAATCATAATCTATTAAGGATCTTCCTGAAGCAGAGACACGTATACATATTGAAAACGGACACCTACACACAGTAGGAACGCCGTTCTGCCAGGCCCATTTAGTAGGCGCCCTGGCACGAGGGTTAAAACTCAAAGATAGAAAAGCGACGAGAACAGGGTATATTGAGTGTATATTTAAGTAGGGCCCGAATTCAAGAAGAAAAGTAAATTGAGTTCTAGATGGAGAATAACTAAAACAGTAATTAACTCTCTAAGACTTTAAAAAGATATATCATAAAGCTTGTCAACTAGGTACTGCTTAGAACCTATAATGCTGCTAGTAGTGCATCTTATATAGCTAATTATAAAAGCGGCAGCGTGGACCGCGTCACAGGTATTACAGCGGCAGACCGTCGAGATCAACATATATAAGCTTATCCCACATACACGTCAGCGAAAATAGCGCTGACCAGGCATGTATCATGAGCGGGAATTCAAATCGGATTACTACGCATCTCTCATCTGTTCCACTACGGAACTACCCCTGCATGAGCTCCGAATCCAACGCTGAGGCGGCGTAGCTCGGTGGGCGGTCCTCCAGGGGGCGGCCCCAGCTCGGCGACTCAGCGGTCCCGAGGCTCACCTCGACCGTCCACCCCTCAGTAAAAACCTCGTGCCCGATCCAGTTCCGGGACCACGGCTGGCCGTTGACGCTGACGTTCTGGACGTATATGCTCTCGTACGCCGGGTCCCACCCGTCCACCACCCTGACCGTGGCCGTCTTGCCGGTGACGGGGTGCGTGACGCTCACAGAGCGGAAGAAGGGCGCCGAGATGAGGTAGACGTCCTGGCCCGCGACGGGGAACAGGCCCAGCATGCTGAAGAAGATGAAGCTGCCCATGGCGCCCGAGTCGTCGTTGCCCGGGAGCCCCGCCGGGGTCGCGGTAAAGGACCCCGGGATGTACCCGTGGATCCGCGCCGTCGACAGCGCCGGCCGCCCGGCGTAGTGGTACAGCCACACGGTCGAGAAGACGGGCTCGTTGGAGATGTCGGCCAGCGGGGAGCCGTGGAAGTAGGACAAGCGGTCTACGAAGGCCTCGTCGCCGCCCATGCGCGTTATCAGCCCTGCCGTGTCGTGCGCGACCAGGAACTGGTACTGCCAGATGCTGGCCTCGAAAGTCTCGGACGGGTTCGTGGTCAGGGAGCAGAAGCCCGCCAGCGTGGAGCAGGCGATGGGGTCCTGGTAGCCCCATGTGCCGTTGGCGTACTTGGGCTGGAAGAAGCCCTGGAAGCCCGTGTCGGTGCCGTTGATGGAGGATGTCTGGTCCTCCCGCCACAGGCTCTGCCAGTTGCTGCTTCGCGCGAGGTATTTGGTGTACAAACCCGGCTTGCCCAGCCCATCTGCGAGCGTGGCGAGGTTGAAGTCGTTGTATGAGTACTCGAGCGTGCGCGAGATGCTCCGCGAGTTGGTGCCGAAGCCCACCGGGTCGAAGTCCAGGTAGGGGATGTAACCCAGGTTCTTCCAGCTGGTGAGACCTCCACGGCCCTGCTTGGACCACTCGAGGGGTTCGACCTCTGCGTCCTTGGTGACCGCCTCAAGGGCGAGCTCCCAGTCGATAGAAGACGAGAGGTTCTTGACGTAAGCGTCGGCCAAAACAACGTCGGCGTTGGATCCGCCCTGCGTCCAGCCGTTACACAGTGACATGTGGCAGTCGGGCAGCCAGCCCTCGTGGCTGTAAGTGTCGAGCAGCGAATTGACCATTTGGGTCTGGACAGCCGGGTCGATAATGGTGAGCAACGGGTGCTGCACGCGGAACGAGTCCCAGATGCAATAGTAGGAGTCGAAGTACGGGATACCGCTGTCCCAGTACGGGTTCTCGCCTGTGTAGTTTTGTGGCGACATCATCGCCCTGTATATCCCGCTCCAGAAGCTGGTCTGGAGGTCGGTACTTGCGCCGCCAGCATCTATTGACACCGGGCTTAGCTTCTGCCTCCATGAGTCCTGCGCAGTGCTGACGAGCGCGTCGAAGTCTTGTGTTGGGTTGGGAATTTCTGACTCGGCGGTACTGCAGGCCTGCTCTGAGCTGATGAAACTGATTCCCATCCGCGCTGTGATTACATTGTCTGTGAGCCCTGAGAATCTGGCAAACCCACCTGCCTCGATGAAGAAGAGGTTGAAGCCCCTGGTTACAAACAAGTCTTTCGGCTCTGTTCCTGCCCGGTTGTTCACCCAGACGCCGTTCTCGTAGATGTCTCCCCCAAAAAAGTCAACACAGAAGTGCATCACGTAGGACCCAGCCCCAAAGCTCGGCAAGAACGTCCCGTTGCCAGTCATACGCCCGTTGTCCGGGTCGACACTGATAGAAGCATTCTGGCGGCTCTGCCAGAGGTCTGTCAAGTCCAACAAGACCAGCGGGTGCGAGGCATTCCCACCACCCCCCAACGCTGTCGAGAAGTCAAACCGGTACAGTGCCGTCCGCTCCGCAACCGTCATCTCGGCACCGACGCCGGATTCCAGCTGCACGCTAAAGTACCCGGGCCGGGCGACCACGCTGTCGTTGACATACGGAAGCTTCCTGTCGCCGATGCGGAAGTTGCAGCTGTTCACGTCGGCATCGTCGGGGCAGACCTGCGGGAAGAGCGGGAAGTTGCCAAGGCTGGGGTTCCCGCCCGTCCCGGAGTCGTGGACCGAGCTGAAGCCCGTGATGTTGCTCCCGTCCGTGGCGAAGCCGCCCGTGTTCTGGCCGTCGACGTTGGCTACGGCCTTGGCGAGGCCGTAGGGGAGGGAAGCGCCCGCGAAGACATTGCCGCCGTTTGTAGAGCCTATGAGGGGGTCGACGAATGCTAGCGGGTCGAAGGTGGTGTTTGTGTTGTTTTGTGCTTGGGCTTGGAGAGATAGGACGGCTAGAATGGTGAGCAGGAGGCAGGCCATGCTCAAATTATGTTGGAATATAGGAAGGCGTAGACGATGAGCCTACTGGACCTATGAAGTAACCGGATGCCGTGGAATAGACGAGAGGATCGACCCCTGAAAGATGTACGTCGTGTATGATGCGTCCGGAGAAGGTCATCGATCAATGCTGAACGACCAGATACTGACCACCAAAGACCGCAGAGGTTAGGCAGTATTGAGCTCCTTGCATATCATTTGGAAATGCCCGTAAAGAGCCAGTTCAAGTTTAATTTTGAAGCAAGCATGCTCGGGCACTGCGTAAAGATCAGTGACGATACCGTTCGTCCCATATCCCCGCATTGTACGCGGTCCCCTGCTTGACGGTTACATCGACGAATAGCGATGGCCTCTACCCCGCATGAGGCCTGAAAATGGCAGGTGGTTTATGCTTTCTAGATACGAAAGAAATAAATGAGTTGCAGATCTCGAGCAGGGGTTCACGTCTTGTCGTTCCGCTCTTGAGGAGCTGCTTAACATCGCGTAGCAAGTCGACCTGTTGGCAAGGTAGTAAGTCTAATGTCCCTGGTGATGATTTCCCTGGTGATTCTGCCAGATGCAGCACTTTTAGGCGCCTCTAGCTGTCGTTTGGCCCCTGTTGTCTGCTCCGCCTGATGGCCAAGGTGAATGTTGCTCACTGCATCAAACCTCGCATGTTTCCTGGATTTCCCCGCTTGACCTCTCTTAGTGACACGCACCAGAAGTAGAAAAAGTCCACATACGGGCTCAGGCTCTGTACATTTGTTGGCCTTCATAAGAAAGCCCGCTTTGCAGTAGACGGAACTCGAAAAGCGAGAAAAGCCGGCTGATAAGCCACAATGAGTCTATTTTTGCAGACCGAAAGGAAGGCGATCACCTTCTCACAGCCTCACATGTAGGCACGGGTGTCCATTTATTGGCCACGAAGACAATGGCCCCCCACAGAGTACAACAGCAGGTTTTGTACCATTACATGAAGGGGCCGCCGATAGCTTGATGATAATAGTATATATATGGATAAAAAACGAAACCACGTGGTTCTGGTTCCTCGTGACTAGCGTATGGCAATTTGTGTTGACCAACCTTTCTGTGTGCTCAATCTTTATCTACCCGCGGAAGAGGTCGTAGACCGACACTTCTCTATACCACCACGTCACGGCCGACCCTTTCCAAAGCCCTCACCAGTCCTTCCACGGTTCCCCTTAACGTCTCGCAGTTCATCACAACGCGGAAAAAGCTACCTTGAGGTCCTGGAGAATAATCGATCATGAAACCGCTTGGTACCAATTTCTTCACCGTTTCGCTTGTCCGCCTGGTATTCTCCTTCGGGTCGTCCGCCAATGCGCCGCCAGGAGCATAGTAGAAACATACCTGCAGACATGGCGGCGGGTTGGTGCTTATCAGCATGAAATCTGGATGTTGCTGAATCAATGTTGCGAGATATGAAGCCATTGAAAACGCGTGGTCGATCTTCTCTTCGAATCCACTGGCGCCATAGTATACCCAGGCGAGCGCAAGCTTCAGCGCATCTCCACGGCGGCCACACTGAAGGGTCAGGTCAGCAAGGTCCCAATATTCCTCTTCTTCAGCTTCCCCGTCCCCATCTTCATGGAACAGGTACCCGGCAGCCAAACTATTCGCCTTCTTGAGAATACTCAGGTCGTTGACCAGCAAGAAGGAGCACGTCACTGGCACGTTGAGCATCTTGTGCGGGTTGACCGTGATGGAGTCTGCGAGCTCGATACCATCGAGTTTGTGCCGCTGCGCTGATGAGAACACAACGCTGCCACCCCACGACCCATCGACGTGGAGCCACAGATTGAACTCCTTGCAGATTTCCGAGATGGCCCGGAAAGGGTCGAAGGAGCCCAACACAGTGGTGCCAGCCGTGGCGTTCACATAGAACGGGGTCTTGCCACCCGTCTTTGCTTGTATCACCGCTTCGCGCAATGCACTGGGGACAAGGCAGCCGGCTTCGTCCACAGGCACGAGGATGACGGCCGCCTTGCCGAGGCCGAGCGTCGTCGCGGCCTTCTCGACGGAGTAATGGCCATGCTGGCTGGTAAACACAACCAGGTTGTGGGTCCCGTTTCCGTTCAGTTTCGTCTCGGGAAATAACGTGTTACGAGCAGTAACGATCGATGTCAGATTGGAAGATGAGCCACCTTGGCATGTTACGCCTCCGGCGCGTGGGCCGTTGAACCCGAACAAGTTGGCCAACGACTTTGCAGTCTGTCGCTCGATGGCCGTGAGAGCGGGTGAAACATTGTATACGTGAAGCTGCACCGTCAATCAGTTGGATAAGTGCTGGGGTTGAGTAGGTATGTACCCAAGTATGTGAGGTCACCTACATTGGTATTCAAGACCGAAAGTACAAGCTCCGATACCACTCCGACCTTGAGAGCCGTTAGTCACTTCAGAAACATTGAGTGCACAAGAATTGTGGTTCATCCGGCTTACAGCATTGGTGCTTGCGTAAAGCTTGTCAAGAAACCCCTGATCCCAAGTATTGACGCTGTACTTCAGCAGGTTCTGAATGGTCTCAAGCAGCCCATCTCGTCCCCGGCCTTGATTTCCTGGCAGGGAAAATGCCATCTTTTCTACCAACACCTTTGGCGGTTGTGCGTCGACGAGCACGCTAGATTGCGACGTCACCTTGACCCCGGCAGCCCTTTCTGGTGCTGCATCATCTGCGGCCTTGATAAAAGGCAGCAGTAACGATTGCACTGCACTCACGAGCTATAACACATGTTAGCCCATGTGAATTCCACGAGGTACTGGGCTTTATTACATCGTCGACCTCAGTCGCCCTGTCCAAGCGTGGCGCCATTACCACGTGGTTGGCATGGCCATTGGTGCCGTTCGAAGCATGTGCGTCCTGAGTCATTCTGACTATTTATCGGCTCGTTGAGATGATTTCGAAATGACTCTGGTTACAGGGGAAGACGTTATGTATGAATAAGACGCGGATTTCTGATAATCTGGTAGGTGGACGCTGTTGAATTCAGATGACCATCACGTGAGACAGGTGTGAAGGTGGACGTGTGTCATTGAAGAAAGATAAGTGCGTGGGAACTATCCCGGAGGAACGGCTGTCTAATATATAAGCAGTGGGATGTGTGCCTAGTGCTGGTTTCATTCCCATGTCAAACTATTCACTTCAACAAAAATCAAACCCTCCTATGCAGTAATACGGGTCATCGGTTTAACCCACATTAGCTGGCTGTACCCACGTGTTGTATTTTTCTGCTTGGGCCTGACATGGGATTTTAGACACCGCGAAATTCACCGGCTGGCTATCTATTCGATGGCAGGAGTGCTGATCACGAGAATTACTTGGCAGTCTGAAGCACTAGTACGCACACACACACACGAGTTCATGATACTTTCCTCTCTATTCTAGAGATTGGGAAATACATACATCTCAACAATTTTCACGAGGCGAGTCATTATGATGTATTTCTGACTCCTGTAGTAAATTATCTTATGATTCCGTTGATACTCACACCAATTTTGCATTTTGCATGTGCTCACATGGTAGAAAACTAGCTCCGGTTCGCAGCGCCAAAGGCCGTGATGGTATCCCTAGAAGCCTTGATATCTTCGAGCTGGATGCCGCTGCGATCACACATGCCCCGAAAGATGCCGCCCTCTTTCGCAAAGAGATTTGCAGGCGTGTCCAACTCTGCGATCTGACCAGCATCGACAACGCAGATTCGGTCATACCCTATGATGGTTTTGAGACGGTGTGCGATGCAAAGTACCGTCTTGCCGCGGAAGCCGGCTGCCATTGTGACTTGTATCTTCTCATCTGTCTCCATATCCACACTCGAAGTGGCCTCGTCACAGATGATGATCCGAGAATCACGCACCAGAGCTCTTGCTAGGGCCATGAGCTGTCGCTGGCCGAGTGAGAAATTCAGTCCATCTTCTTCGACGACGCTGTCGAGATGGATTCGGGCATCGTTAGCCTGTCGGTCTTCTGACTTGATGTCTTCCTGTTGGGCCAACCCTGTCCGCCGTAGAGCATCCCAAAGCTCCATATCCGTGCGCTTAGAAAATGGGTCCAGGTTGCTGCGGACAGTGCCCTGGAACAACATGGGATCTTGCGGAACAATAGTCAATCGTGAACGTAGATCTTGGAGTCCAATCCGCGAGATAGCGATACCGTCAATGGTAATCGAGCCCCCAGATATTTCCACAAGTCTAAATAGGACACTAATAATTGACGACTTGCCCGCACCAGTACGGCCGATGATGCCCATGCGCTCACCGCCGTTGATGTGTACAGACAGGTTCTGTAAGACGAGAGGTAGGTTCTTGCGATGTCGCATTTCGACGTTCTTCAGAACAATCTCTCCCTTGTCTGGCCAACTTTCAGGCATATCCATGATATGGAGGGGAGCTTCTTCCTCAAGTTCCTCGCCAAAGTAGCGCAGGCGTTCGACTGCGTTGATGCCTTTATCCACTTCTGATAGCTGACGGATCGAGAATTGAAGCATCTGAACCACGGAGAGGATATAGCTTAGGACGAGACCGCTGATTGAGGGGTTCACATTGAACCGCGAGGTAACCACAAGAATGCCGACAACAAAGACAAGTAAGTTGCCGGTAGCATCAAGTCGCATAGTGAGCCATCGTTGGTTGGCCATTGTGATGTAGTAGGCAGCATTCATCGAATCAATCGACGAACGAAGCTCGTGGACAAACAGATCTTTCAGACCATAAGCCTGGATAGTGGCCACACCGCTGAGCCCCTCGATGAACCTGGAGACCACTTTGGACCGTAGGACCGACTCATAACGCTTAACCGTACGGGCCGACGCACGATAGTATCCTGCGGCCCCAACATAGAAGATATAGAAGGGGACCAGCGCGATGGCGAAATAGTAGTAGTACGCTATGATGAGGATAAAGACAGCAGCGGCGTAGCTAACGGTTATGGAGAACATGCGGAGATTATCGGCGCTTTGGTTGTCCAGAATGTCAACATCAGTTGAAAAGCGATTGATGATGCGCCCAAGAGGTGTTGTGTCAAAGAACGAGATGGGCGCGTGTAAAACCCGCGTCATCGCCTGCCGGAACATGGTCTTGCTGGCATTCGTCGCCGTGACTGATAGCGCAAGCGAGAAAGCGAATAGGATCACTGCTTGAGCACCGCCCACAGCAGCGTAGATACCGATATAGAGCCCAGTTGAAAGATCAAACTTGTCCGATGTCCAGAAGGAGAGCCAGAGATTCGTCGAGATGTTGGCTCCTCGAGACGCTATCAAGAGTAGAAGGACAAGAGCCAAATTCCACATGGTTCCAGAAGCTCGCACGTAGGCTGCATAAACAGACCATGGTACTGCATCCAGGGCCCGGTCCTCTTGCTGCATCAACGGCGACGCTTTCTGGTCCTTCTTGGCTTTCTTGACTTCTTTGACTTCCTTGGTTTCCGCAGTCTCATCAACAGGGGCGAGATCTTCGATGAGTTGGACGGCATCTTCCTCTTTTACCTTCTCCTTCGGGGCCAGATTGGACTCCATCAGGGTCTGGAAGGCTTGATAGTCCCTCTTCAAGTTTTCAAAGGAATCAATGGCCTGGATCTTGCCAGCGTCCATCCAGACAATGCGATCGCATCGATCTAGTACCCACAGTTGATGTGTGACCAAGATGAGGCATTTACCCTTCAACAAGCCGAGGATAGCTTTGTCAAAGATGTGGCGGCCGACGTGGGCATCAACAGCACTGAGAGGATCATCCATCAAAATGATATCAGCGTCCGAGTAAATCGCTCTCGCGATATTGAGGCGCTGCTTTTGGCCCCCGGAGATGGTGATACCTCGCTCGCCGATCTCGGTCTGGTCACCATCAGGAAGCATGTCGATATCAGCCTGAAGCGCGCAGCTATCGGAACGGTCAGCATCGTTTGTAACGAGAGTAGGGTACCTACATAGGTAGGGTCAGGTGAATAAGTGGACTTACGCGTCAATGATTTTGTCATACCAAGCCTGATCTAACCCCTTCCCGAAAGTGATATTGTTCTGCAGCGAAGTGTTCTGGATCCATGCGTATTGGGGGCAAAAGGCTCGAGATGCGCCGAAGATGGCGTCTCCGCCGGTCTTGCGCATATGACCGGCCATGGCAGCCAGCAGCGAGCTCTTGCCGCTGCCGACAGCGCCGATGACAGCAACCAACTCGTTGCGACCAGCCTGGAAGTTCACATCCTGCAGCTGAAAGGGTTCTCGCTGATCCATGGCTGTGGGGCCATCGGACGATGGCGTGGATTGAACACGTCCAGATTTCTCAGGGTCTGGTTTTGGCTTCTTCTTGTCCTTCCCCTTCTTCGCAGAATCTTCGTTTTGGTCACTCTCCTGCTCTTGCGTTTTCTCGCGTGTGAAGCTTGCGCTTCGAAGCTCGATGGCATATTCTCCTTCCGGTTCCCAGATCATGTCTTCCTTCCTGTCTTCCTGCACCAAGAAGTGCTCGATCCGCATCACAGAGGAATATGCGTCACTAGCATCACCCAGGGCACGGGGCAGGAGGTTTAGAGGGAGCCTTAGACTGTTGAACAGAGCCAGCGAGGAGAAAACCTTGGCGGGGTCCAGCCCGTTGCCTGTAAGCGAGTAGGTGATGAAGGACAGCATGGATGCAAAAATGGGGAGAGACATGCTGACGGCGTTGATAGCGTTGCGAACAGCCAGCAGAGACTGAATGCTCCGGATCTCTTTCATGCGAAGTTGCTCCAGGCGGTCGAGAAAGGCGGGTTCCCAGCCATAGTATTTGACAAAGCGTACCGATTGGATGATCTCTTGGGTGAGCGAGATACGCTTATCTGTGATCTTGTTGATGGCCCTTCGTTGATGAACAAAACTCCGAATGGCGAAGGTGAAAAGAGGTACGCCAATAGCGAGGAGCGCAAAGCCTGTGAGGGCGCTGTACGTCAAGTTCACCAAAAGCAGCACCAGAGAGATGATACAAGCGAATGGTGTAGCCCAGAGCGAATGCAATGCCGTACAGAACATGTCGATACGATTAGTATCAATGCTCATGAGGGTCGAGATGCGTCCATTGGTCCATCCAGCACCATTCTCAAGGTCTTTCTTCATCTTTCGGTCTCTCCGCTTCTTCGAAATCTTGCTGTTTGCAGTCGCCTTCTCGCTGCTCTTTTCTGTATCATTGGGGGCCGGCGTTGTAGCAACGGACGTTCCGCCTGCTTTGGCGCGGCTGGAGATTGTCATGGCTTTCTCATAGATCAACCCGGTGAGAACACCACGACTCTGACCACCAAGCATCATGCCCTTATAGAAATACTGGCTAGCAGTGACACTTTGAATGATTTGCATCGCCATAATTCCAAGGACAAGACCGATGCCATGCGCTATTGGTGGAGCGACTTGATTTTCCGATTGAGCTGCGTAAGCATCCACAGCGAACTGGATGAGATAACGGAGGGTGAAAGGAGTGAGGATCTGAACCGAGTAGTACACCAAGGCGTAAATGCCGCTGAGGTAGAATTCGGACTTGAAAGTCTCGCGTAGGGCTCCAAGAAGTGGTCTTTTCATTCCATCCTTCACTCGTCGCTGAAATGACTCCTTGACTCTTTGGGTCAGAGGGTCAACCGATCTATCTGGGTTCACTTGCCAGATGTCGCGTTCGTCAAGTTGACGTTTGTAGCCAGTCTAGACAGATGGATTAGCATCGACTCGAATCAAGCCTTCCTCGAAACATGGTGCAGACTCACCACCATCAGGGGCGTGACCCAGCCAAAGGTCAAACGGCTGAGAATCCCGGCCTTGTGCTCAGGTGATATGATACGCTCATCAGGTACAGGTGGAATGCCGCCCCACCGCAATGGGTTTGGCGTTTTGTACCAAGGTCTGGCTTGTGGTTGAATGTCTTCAGCTGTGCTTTCGGTGCTAGCCGAACTGTTGGATTCGAATTCTTTGCCAACCACAGAAGTGCGCTTCTCTGATCCAGGTGACGAGGGTGAAATGCCATTATGTTCATCCGCTGGAGCATATTGTGTTGTAACCTCTGCCTGGGTGGCAGTGGCTGTGAGATTGTCTGGATTTCTACTCTCCTCCTTAGCGTCTGCCATTATGCCAGAAGGCGTTTCCTGTTCGGAAACTTGGCGTAGGCGCCTGCAATTTGAAATCAATGCTTGACGACCCTTCGTAAAGGAAGTGGACGAATGCTAAGGCGAGCGTGAGACTGGGCAGTAGAAAATACTGTTGATCCAGGTTTTTAACGCAATGTTGCTGCACTCATAGAGACCACAGTGCTCTGGTCTGAACTGAACGTTCTCCAGTAATTCAGTTAAGGAGCTTTTGAGCGTGAACATGAATCCAACACATACTCACGAGCTCGTCGATATGAAATAAATGAGATTGACTGTGTGTTCGTTAAAACGATTTGCATCAGCATTTAAGCGCCCCGTTACTGGCATAGTGAGGCTGTACGTACTGTGCCTTGGCCAGGCCAGGTATCAGTACTTCCAAGGTTGGTGGGGCATTTCGATATCAAGCAGCATGCTGCCGATCCGCTCTAAACCGTGCGGACGCCTCATGGCAACCTCACATCAGCACCTATCAACCACTTTACGACGCAGGATTGTCGGTGAAGTACGGTTATCGGAGGATGTGACGAGCCTTGTAGTAGGTAATTAGGAGCGAAAATCCTTTCTGAGTCGAAACTCTCTTGTGGACAGTTCGGACTCGTGACTACGTTGCATCAGCACCCCTACCTGCCACTTTGGGAAGTAAAATTCTCGGTGATGCACGGATCTCGGAGTGGCTAACGAAGGTTGCAGGAGGCAGTTAGAAGCGAAAATCCTTTCAGTGAGTCGAATCCTTCTTACGGACCGTCTAGACTCTGCACGGCAATTCGTCTGCTCCTTCTGATTTGATGGCTAAACGAAGTACGGATCTGGTCAGTCCCAGACTTGCCGTGCCGCAACTAAGCAGGCTGAAAGTATCATATCTCATTTGAATTAGGGTCGGGGGGGGGGGGGGATTTTGACATGGGGTCGCCACGAGTATCACATATGGTATCGTAGGGTAGTCAGCAACGAAGGATTCGATAGCCTTTGGTTTCACTATTTCAATGTGTCTCCACTAGCTAGCCATTCTTACCCGCCACTGTGAGACTACAACTCCACCCGAACCGGATAACCAGAGTCCATGACGCGGTTTACAAGGCCTCTTACAGCTAGGCATCTAGAAGGATCCTCAATGCTCACAGACAAGATAAGCCCTTGTTTGAAGAGCGGTGTAGGACCGGCATTCCGGCTGGGGGCGGAGATTCGAGGGCAAGGTAGATCTTGATCCTCCTCATGTGTTCATCGGACCTATCAGTACAGGCCATGAGATTCAACTCGTTGGTGACAACGCAGCATTACTTGCCTATGATAGCAATACAGCGTGGCAGCGCGGTGACCTGATCCCAGGGCACGGAGCAAGGAATCTTCACAATCAGAGGCAGCAAAATAGCAATTCTCTCTGATTCGATTTAGTGTTAGCTGCTCGAGAAGGTGTACCCCGGAAACAACCAAACAGCTGTTATTGACAATCCGTTCAGCATCACCACGATCATGGAGATTCAACCTACACCTGATCTCCTCGGCATACACCATGTTGGCACATCACAGGATCAGAATCCATTTGAAAAACTCGTGGACTCCTTGGCGGAGACCTTGGGCCCATCGTCTGGCCTAACATTAGATGATGTTAATGTACCTTCACTGATGCGTTCAATGAAGCTCTACAACAGCCAGGAGGGTGACTGGGCAAGATACGCCTTTGGCGACAGTGCTATGGATTATACAAGGAATCTTATCGACGAAGGGAACGGTAAGAGCAATCTGGTATGTTTATTGTATTCCAAATCAGGTCACTTCTGTCCTGTTGCTCACGAGTGTACCACTGTAGCTCGTGCTCGTGTGGACTCCCGGTAGAGACAGTCCCATACATGATCATGGTAACGCCCACTGTTTGATGAAGATCCTCAAAGGCAGCTTGACAGAGACGCGATATGCGTTTCCACAGCAAGGACAAAGTCAACCGTTGAATACAATCTCGGAGAGGACCCACGTCGAGAACGAGGTCGCATACATGGCCGATGACCTTGGGCTACATCGCATGTCTAATAAAGGCAGCGACTTTGCTGTATCCCTTCACTGTAAGCCGGAAGTCCATATCGCGTGCGTATACCAGACTGATGACCTTGACTCCAGTATATGCTCCTCCCCACGTAGCCAGGAAAGGTTGCTATGTTTTCGATGAAAAGACTGGAAAGAGGAAACATGTTCCGGGCCACACATATCATTCGGCCTACGGTAGACTTTTAGAGAAGGTAGAATAGGTCCTTCAGACTAGTGTCATCTAGATTAGATAGTATGGCAACTGCATCATCTTTCTCAATTCACTTTTAATTGACAACTAGGCATCTTCATTTATTTTCATTCGTTCAGTTGCCACTTTTCAAGTTCAGGCGTGAAATTGACGTCTGCGGTGTGGTCGACTCTCTAGATATTTAGTATCCAGTTCACGGTGACTAACACAATGCTGCCGTTGGCTTACATCAGTCAAAATGGTAAATGAGAGGAATGAGAGACAAGAAGGCTGCGTGCTTCGGCAATTTCTTTGGTGAGGAAGTCCTAGATCTACTTAGAGAGCATGCTGTGTGCGCAAGCCCGACACAAGAAGCCTTCAGCTCAATCTTCCTGCTGATTCAGTTTCTTTCCATCACGTTTCAACCCATGGTCCTCAATGCATAAACATGCGCAGACATGAATGGCAATAAGTATACCGAAAGAGGCGAATACTGCATGGAGTCCTTCCATATACCCTTGGGACACTAGTGTTTTTTCCTCCTTAGTAAGATTTAGATGCTCTAATGCGAAGGCTGATGAGATCAATTTCGCAATAGTTTCCTGGCCGAAACTGGATTTCAACTGAGAATATAGCACGTTGCTCAAAATAGTGCCAGAAACTACATCCTCTCAGACTCGGCGTTCATGAGATGTCAGGGTTTCAGACACTTACCTGTAGTACTCGTCGCTCCTCCCATGTCTCTCAAAAAGTTTCGTAGGCCTGTCAAAACGGCACGGTCGTCTGGATCCGAGCCCGCGAAAAGGCCGACAAGGACTGGCAAAGTGATGGTGAGCCAACACAGAAACCTTGAAGCGAAAGAAAATCGGGAGTCACTTACCTGGCTGCATAGAACATCCAACGCCTACGCCATCCAGGATACCAACTACGATCATTTCCCAAATCGGGGTTTCTTGGTCGTAAAACAACTTTGCGGCCGCAGCTAATGCCCAACAGACGGCTCCTGTCACTATGATGGGCTTATAATGTCCGCATGCGGATATGAGGATGCCAGTCAGAGCTGATGTCAGTCCGTGAGCGATGACCATGGGGAGCAGGAGAATCCCGGCCTTGGATGGGCTTGCCCCTCGGACGTTCTGCAAGTATAATGGGAGGATGAACAGATTGCCCCAGTAAATCCAGCCGACGAGAAGATTGATGCCAAGCAGAATATTTGTGGAGTAGCCGTAGCTGAATAGTCGGGCTGGCAGCAGAGGCAGCTTTGCATACCGCCACTCGACGATTAAAAAGACTCCAAACAGAACGATCCCTGTGACGAGCATGCCTATGGTCGCCGGCGATGTCCAAGACATGGTAGCTCCGCCTTGCGATATGGGAATCTGACTCGAAACATCAATAACCCCCAAGCATTCTGAGCTTAAACAGTACTTGGGATGGACTCACCAAGAACAAGGCAATCCCGAACAGACTGGCAACAGCACCAGGCCAGTCGATCAACTTCAGCTTATCCCAGACCCGGCCCTTGGCATATGTGGAAGAAGACGTCGGCCACACCGACACGAGATAATAAATAGCCATGGCGCACAAGGGACAGACAAACCAAAAGGCCCACTGCCATCCAGCTATCTGCGTAAGAGCTCCCCCAATGACGGGACCAAGCCCATTACCGAGCGCAGTAGCGGCACCAACCATGCCGAAGTAGTATCCACGCTGCTCCAACGTCGTGATATCTGCAATAGCAATCTGGACGAGCGCGTTGATGGCCCCGGCGCCAAAGCCGGTGAATGCTCTGGCAGCGAACAACTGGAGCGGCGTCTCAGAAAAGCCCGAGATGAGGTTACCTGTCCCCATTATCGCAAGGGCCGCGACCAGGGAGGTCTTGCGGCCCCAAATGTCTGACAGCCTTCCATTGATCAGCTGGATGCTAGTGCTAGTGATGAGGAAACAAGCTCCAACTAGGGATATGGAGGCTCCGGTGTTGAGAGCAGATGCTATAGCAGGTAGGCTCGTGGATATGGATATTTGATCAAGGAAGGATGTAAATTGTATGAGCGCCAGGGCTGGAAATATGACCAAAAGCCGCTTTTGTGGCAGAGAATGCGACTGGTTCTGAAGAAGGGGCGTGGACTCATCCATAGTGAACAAACGGAAGCGAAATCCGGGGTTTTGGATGGAAAGTTCCAGTCAGAATCTCTTTCTTCCCTTCTCAGGCCCGGTAAGAAGACAGGGCGACTCGTGTATTAAATATAAGATGCTAGGGTAGGAATAGGACATTCAGCTCATAGGGGTGCGGGTCGCTGATATGGTCGGTGTCAGGGTTAGGGTCAGATGCCCGAACCCCAATTGCTGACGAGGGTGCACAACATGAGACGGATCCGACTGGGCGGGAGGCTTGGCTGGCGAGTAGAAGCTTAATTTCACGGCCTGCGGACAAGCTTCCTGCACTGGTACATTGGCAAACTGCATTGGCAGGGACCGAGCTTGGCGCGTCTTACACTTAAGAACAGCACTATGCAGATAACACATTTAACTGAAGCGGACTCAATAGAGGATCGTGATGCTAAATTATCCCACCTAAAGCTGCTACCAGAAAAAAAAAAGAAAAAAAACACAACGAAACTCCTTAACGTTCTCCCTCTGCTGCTTTACGCCAAACCAATCGTTGAGTCAGTACTAGGAAAAGGGACGGCGTCCCAACGAAGGCGACGCAGGTGACGCTTTGGGTCGTTGATGTTGTTTCGAGCATGCAACCAGCGACGATTGTCCATCAGTATAATGGTCCCCGTAGGAAATGCAGCAGACGTGAGGTGTACTGTTGATGGCGTCTCCTTTTGAGCCAAGCACGCATCAAGCTCTTCCAGTGCCTTTGCGGCCCTTTCCGTCAACGGCGTCAGAATGTCTCTTCTGAAACGCATCATACATGACTGGCTCTCTTGGTCAAAAGCCATCAAATTCCCTATAATTTCCTGCCTCGCCGGGTCCTTCACAAACTCCTTGGGGATGCTGATGCTGTACTCTCGGCGCATCAACGATGCCTGGGTAGACGGGGAGAGAGACTGGTTCAGCCGCTGGATGTTCATGGCCGAGAGAGTGCCGCCACCGAACCTATCGTGCTGGAGAACCTGCAGGGCAAAGTATCGTGGTGCCATTTCTTCATAGCTGCAGTCCGTGTGCCAGGGGAATTCATCCATTGTTTCGGATCTTGCACGGTGGTTAGCTGTCTGGAAGGAGACGCTTTCTGGTCGAACATCCCAGAACCACCCGCGGGAGGCGCTGTGCGTGATCGGAAGTTGATGCTTGAATTGCTTATTGAGACTGACAACGAGTTGTCCAAGATACTGGCTGTCAGGATCCGGACGACCCAGGCTGATCTTCAGTATTCCATGTTTTCGCAGTTGCTCGTGAACATTGCGAACATGGTCTCGCTGTATCGAGTGTTCAATAGTCGGGGCAGTCATTTGAGGCACCGTAAGCGGCTTCAAAGGTATGGACCCAGCGGAGGGGTGAGAGGTAGTTGCTGCTGGCACAGCATTGGTATGAGCTTTACGACAGTGACTTTGAGCATGAAGTCTTGTTGAAAGAGACAAGCTACACGCTCGACGGGCTAAAGGACGCATCGTGGAATGATTCCCAAAGCATTGGCTGGGTAGCCTGGCGCAAAATGGGCGACTTGTGGATGAGGGTCCTTGATCTGAGTTGCAATCCGCAAAGCAAGCGGGCCGATGAAATTCATCTACAGAGTATTCTGTACGGAGACACGTCGAATTCTGCTTCACCCTGAGACTCTTCACGGCCCTCGGACTCTTTGCACCCTTCGCAGTCTGCTCCGACGGGGCTGTACAATGGATTTCCTGGACTGCTAAATTATGACATTCATCATCGTGTCATCATGATCAATCTACGTATCATGGTACGACGGATAAGGGACTTCAGGAAGTGGTAGCGGTCTACGATGGTCACATCCTACAGGATTCAAGTTGCTCGCGCGGGACCTCACATCAGCCACCACACACTTAAGCGACACCAGGAGGCGTGCTTAAGCGCTTATACATCCTTCGTCTTTGATCGGGGTGGCGGAGGATCCCAAGCTTCTATGTACTATCCACCGGCAGTCCTACATTCCTAAAGAGTTTTGAGCAGATCCGGCCAAACCCATAACGTCCCTGTACTCGATTCCGGTCCACCCCCCTTCCGGCCACCCTCCGCACCCACAATCGCCACCCTTCCGACCCTCGTCACTCGCCCACCACGATGCATGATCCTTCTTCCGTTGGTGTTTCCGATTCGTCTGAATCGTAGCTATGTTCTGATACCTCGTACCTCGCTCTTACCTTCCTCGACGAGACGCGCGTTGTGATCACACCGCTTGTCTCAAGAGAGGCGCAGGAGGCACAGGAAAGTTTGAAGCACCTCTAAGCTCAAATTGGTTAAAGTCGTCGGTTGTCGATGGCAGGATTTTGAACTATTCGGCCAGACAATGTTAGTTAGATCCACTCATTTCCGAGCAGCTGGAATAGACGCCCGTGATCTTTTGGCTTATACCTTGCCCCGATATCCACTAGCTTCGGGCGTCGGACGCCTCCACGGAAATCGGGCACAACCTCGTTTTGGACACACCAGGCTAGTCAACGTAATCCGCCGATCCTTTGCGGAAATGCAGGGTCTGTTATCGAACACGGTCAATATGCCCAAAATGGGACAGTCTTTGTAATCGAGGAGGTTACAAGGGGCCAAGAGAGGGAAACGGTTCAGGCACCCACGAATTGCACTTATTGATGAGTCTGCCATGGTTTTACCGAGATATCGGGGTGAATGGACTTCCCTACCTTCTGTAGATCCTCGTTTGATGAATAAATCTTGTTATTGATTATTCGTTGACACGTAGATAATATTGTGCTACCTTTGCTTGCGACGTGAGACATGTAAGTATTATTATTGAATTGAGCAACCCTTTACATTACATGCAGAATTTAGGTACTATTATTGAATTAAGCAATCCCTTCACAGTACATAAAAAATGTAGGTACTACTATTGAATAGGGAATTCCTTCACATTGCATGGAATTCGTAGGTACAATTATTGAGTTAGGGAATCCCTTCACATTTACGCCCTTCGAACCTCTCTTCTAGGAGCTCTCACGGAGTCCACACATAGCTGGCGACGAACCATAACAAACAGACGGCGTCATTGCAACGTGAAATCGTGAGCATTTACCTTTCCTTCCCGTCCTTACGAACAATCATGATTCTCTCTCTTGCTGTTGTGGTCATTCTAGTACTGGTAGCGATCGTACGCTACCTTTTCCAGGTCGAATCCAAATCCTCTTCACCGGAAATTGGGCTACAAGACTTGAAATCACTAAGAGTAGGACATGATGTTCACTCGGCATTCATGACAATGGTCAACGATGAAGGTGCTGGATCGTGGCCACCGCGAGCTACTCATGACGACTTCCCGCCAGCACTCCGTCCCTACCAGCACATTTATGCCGCCATGGCGCCATTGCTTCCGTGGGCCGACCCCTCACTTGACGATGAGTGCAACAAAATACGTATCGCAGATTTCCGTTGCCGTATGCAGACTCTGCTCGCCGAGAAGATTGACATGGATGCGGTTCAAAGTACTTTGGAAACCGTCCAGTCAGGCAATTGGGATGCCTTCCCACGAGACGCTTACAACGGTTTCTACGCGTGCATTGCTTGCTTGCGCCACGCCTATCGGTGAGTGCAGACCTTCAGTGATATACCAAGACCTGTTCGCTGAGTTGACATTCATTCCTCTCCGCAGGTGGTCAACGAACCCAGTCGTAAGGGTCGCCCAAGAAGAAAAGCAACTTCGCTTCCCCTCGGAGCTCGACATACCATGGTCCTTTATACAGCGCAGATACGACATCACATCCCCCAGCGGAAACATCATGGCAAATATTCTTTGCAACCTGGATACAAACGGGCAGATCGTATATCCGATAAATGAAGGCATGTCTGATGAGATAAAGAGTAACGAACTCACTTGGTGTCACATATTCTACGACTCGGAACTCCTGGTACGTAGTCCTGTCCCATGCTGACTTTGTATGAACTCATTTCTAATACTCATGACAGGCTATCCCAATTTACTATTTTATGATCCAAGCCATGGTCAGCTTCGAGCGGGGTGACAAGAGATCATGTCTTGCTCACGTGGAAGCAGCCTCGGTAAAGCTGCGCAAGGTCATTCTCTATCTCTATGAGAAGATGAACGAACCTCATGTGTCCCGTGCCATTTGGGTGAGACGTGTATCAGGAGTTCACAGCTGGGGCATGACACAAGAGAGCGACAAATGCCCCATCGAGTATGGTGGCCTGTCCGGAAGCCAGATCCTCCTCTTCTTGGCAGTAGACGCATTTCTCGGGATCGACCGCTACCACACAGATATCCAACACAAGATGCATATCTCGAAGAATTTCAGAAATGTAGCTGAGAAAATACGCAGACACTCTTTTCGACATCAGCTCACAGGGAAATCCGACGAAGATGTTGCCATCGAAAACGCGTTCCAACGCATCATCAAGCAGCTACGAGTAAGCGAAGACACATCTCACTGAAAATTCAACCCTTATCAAGATGAACTAACCAGGTATCAAATAGTCTTTCAGAGCTGTGCACAAGGTGCGGGCGGTTCGTTACCTCTCGGCCCCTGCCCCCGAGAGAGTTCCCATGACAGCGGCGCTCTCCGTTCTGCCACGCCAATGTAAAGAGGGACAGGCCACGGACTCTTTCAAGTTCATTGACGAAGTGTTGACTAAGAGGCTGAACGAAACAGTTTAAAGTAGTGATTTTGGAAGGGAAGGAGAAGAATCGACGCTGTCCGACGACCACGTCTCCGAAGCATTTTTGACTTCGGTCACATGTCGAGGTACCAGTAGCAAGATAGATATAGAGTAGAGCCGCGGCAAAAGTCGCTCAATGAGAGAGGCATCAATACTCTGACACATGAGATCCGTACAGTTACAACAATGATGTGAAATAAGCGCCTTGTGATGAAAGAGCAGATCACCAAGTGAATCTATTTCGCAGTGTCTGGGTATGTGCTAATACTGCCACTACCCAAGATACCTGGGTAGCGTTTGAGTCCATTGGAATAGCGCTGAGGCGCATTTTGCTCAGAATGGTATCCAGACCATGGAAAGAAGAATGAGCGAGTAACACTTTAATTGGAATTTGAGAGTTCCTGCACGGATATGTAGAAGATATGCTTGGAGACGTTATGCGACTCCTGCTATAGGCATACCGCAGACCTCGACGTCATGCGGCGGATTCTCCACAGCAAACCAGTCCCTGCCGCAGTCACCCGCATAGAAGAAGTCCTCCATGACCTGGTACTTGATAGGCTTTCCTGTGGCCGTACGTGGTAGATCCTCTTGAGGGCCCAGAAGTCGCAGAAGAGTTGGCAGATTTGTGACGTCCAGATCAGCCTGAAGATCTGCTCTGACTCGATCCAAGGTAATCTTCTCCAGATGCACGCCATCTTTGAGTCTGACAACAGCACCACACAACTGTTTGCTTTCTTCTACGGGTACGGCAACCACGCAGGCTACAGAAATGTAAGACAACCCCATCAAGCAACGTTCCACCTCGAGGGCCGAAGTCCAGGAGTTGCCATAAACGATATCTGCAGGGGAGAGAAGAAAGAAATATCAACGACTGGAACAAATGGCGCAGTGGTGGGTCTCGAAAAACTTACAGTCATCCCGCTCACGACCTAGCAAGATGAGCTCGTCGTCCCTCAGATCCACCATATCTCCGGTGTGGTAGTACCCTTCCTCATCGAGGGCCGCCCGTGTCTTTTCTGGCTCCCCGAGATATCTGCAAATCTTTTGTGTCAAAACATACATCACTATGAAGGGGATGGAATATTTCAAAGCACTCACCCTAGAAACCTGTTGGGAGACTTGATTGACAATCTGCCGTGTGTTCCCTCTGACAGCTTCATCTCAATGCCAGGCGAAAGCTTTCCAACGGAGCCCTTGGGTAGAAAGAGTTAGCAAAGAACAGGCAGTATCCATGTTGGAATGCGCAAGCACACTTACATTGATCTTGGTCAGTCCAGTTGTGACGAGTCCTGTCAGCTCGCTGGCACCATACCGATTCTGCAGCGGACGCCCGATCACTGCTTCCCAGAAGTCGACCGTCGGTTGGTCGACTAGACCTCCAATACACAGGAAGAACTTCAACCCACTGAAATAGGTTGAACATTCCTCCTGCTTCTCCTTTGTGAGCTGCTCGTCGCCCAGCAGGATATCTCGCATACCCCGAAGAAGTGCTGGATTGAAGACGAAATAGGTGATCCGGTGGTTCTGGAAGACCTCAAGGACGGCTCTGGCGCCGGCCGGGCATTCAAGTGCGAACACCTTCTTGCCCAGGGCTATGCTCTCAATGACGTTCTTGGCACCGCCGAGCCAGTGGCTCTCGTTGTAGTTGACTTGGGCACCGCCCTGTTCCTCGAGCGGCTCAGATGTCAAGCCTACTGGGTGAGATGTGAGGCATGTTCGTCGGATCACGACGCCCTTGGAGTAGCCGGTAGTGCCCGATGTCATGCACACATACCCAGGGCCATCTGGGTCCAGATAGAGCGACTCATCAATACTGATATTGAGTTCCGGCAACGCAGGCGAGTCACATGGGATAGATATCGTGACCAATGACTTCCCCTCGGTCTCGTCTACATAGTCGCGCAGTCGCTCAAGCTCCGCAGTGCAACCCCTGTCGAATAACACACAGACTGCTTTTCCTCTGGAGATGACAGAGGCCTGTCTTTCAACAGATGCTCTTGGATCTGGTCTAGAATTAAATTTTGGCCCATCATCTACTCATTCGGGGACGAGCATACCTAATGGCGTGTAAGCGCCTCCCAATGCTCTGACAGCATAGAAGGCGACAACATATTGATAGCCGGTTCGCGTCAGAGCTGTGACGTATACATTCTCCCCGTTAAGGAGACCTCTTCCATCGAAATGAGAGGCTGGTATCAGCGACTTAAGTTCATCGCGCGTCCTCAAGACGTCACCCAGAAGCTGTAGGTATGTCTTTCTGAAACCTACAAAGTCCTCGATGATGATCTCAGAGCCACCGACACGCTTAGCAGCTTCGAGCAGCCTGACAAGAAGTGGATCGTTGGGGAAGCTGAAAGCCGTCTGGGCAAAAGAAACCGTCTCTGTCATCTTGAATTTGGCGTGTGATCTTCCACGAAGTACTGAGGAGCTTTTCAATTTCGTGCATGTGTCTTTAACGACAGAGGACGTGTTCACTCTCGAGTGGATCTAAGAGATTGAAGGCCTGAGTAGACCGGTTCTCTTGCTTCCTTCCTTCGTAGACTACGGCCCTACTTCGTATGATAGATAAGTTGCTAAGCGGATATTGATGATGCAATAAACAGGGACATCCCAAAGTACTTTCCAGAGGAATCGATTCCCAGTTTTCAGCTGAGAGTGTTACAGTGGAGGTGGAAATATTGATTCAACCCTGCTCAGTTCGAAGGATCGTGGAAGGATCGACGGTGAGGATGACTGAGGACGAGTGAAGATGGACGAGCATTGGTCAGGACAGGACAGGCGCGAGCAGCCGAAGTATGGTGAAGGAGGACAAGCTAGCATCAGAAAAGGTCCGGTGGCTATTGTGGATATTACGATACCCAAAACGGAACTAGAACCGATAAACGATGCATTCAGGGTTGTTCCATATGTCATCGTCAATTGCATTAGCCTGATTATGTAGACCTGCTAATCAATGGGGGCCGAAAACTTAACGACTTGGCGTTTTCATGTCAGCCGCTAGGTCCTGCCAGTGAGTTCTTGATATCGCATACTTGTTTTACCCTTTTAGTCATCGATGTCACCTCATTCGTTTGCTCTTTGCGCTTTCCTCTCCAACTTCCTCGCCCCTCAGACTCTGCAGCATGGCTCGTTTTCTCTCTGGTCTGGCCTGCGGGCTTGCTCTCGCTCAGTCGATTGGCGCCGTGGTCATTGATCAGGAACTGGATGAGGGCATTCCAGACACTGGTCTGGACACGTCCAGTTGGACTACCGGCGTGCTCCCAAATATTTCTGACCTGTTCACTCTCAACGACTTCCAAATTGCAGCCAAGAACACAATGGCCCCAGGAGACTACGCACAATATCGCACCGGCACTCTGGACGAGACAAGTATGAAGGGTCCCTGAGAATATCTGTGGACTGCCACTAATTCGAGTTAATGCAGCGTATATCAATAATTTGAACATCTATCGCAAGGTCCTGTTGAACCCCAATATCCTCCAGGATGTGTCCAACTTGAATCTCAAGTACGTTTGCTCTCATTCTATTCTACTAGATTCCGTATTCCTCCGTGCTGACTGTGCAACCTTTCAAGTACCACCATCTTCGGATATAACTTCTCGGCGCCATACTTCATTGCTCCGGCGGCCAATCTGAACGTCCCCAACCCTGAGGCAGAGGCGAATCTCGTGCGCGCGGCTGCTAAAGCTGGTATTTTGTACATACCATCCATTGGGGCCAGACTTGGGATTGAGAAGATCGGAGCTGCTCGGGCAGAAGGGCAAGTCATGTTCCACCAGGAGTACATCTGGTCCAACAAGTCTCAGATCAAGGACGAGCTCAGCCGCATGGAAGCCTCCGGGTTCAAGGCCATCGTGCTAGCCATCGATAACACTGGTGTCAGTGGCGTCCGAGACCGTGCGCAGCGCTTCAAGCCTGGCGACGACTCGGGCCGCAGCCTCAACTTTACCATCGAGGGACTGAATGAGCTACGCAGCTGGACGTCCTTGCCCATTATACCCAAGGGCATCAAGACAGCCAAAGATGTGAAGCTTTGTGCCGACCTCGGGTTTAAAGCTGTCTACATCTCAAACCATGGGGGCCGCGTGGTCGACAACACGCCGACCGCAGTTGAGGTGCTACTCGATCTCCATTTGCAGTATCCCGAGGTATTCGATCAGATCGAGATCTATGCCGACGGCGGGGTCCGCCGTGGAAACCATGTGCTCATGTTGCTTGCCCTGGGAGTCCGCGCCGTCGGTCTTGGCCGGTCTCCCATGTTCGCCAATGTCTATGGCCAGGAGGGTGTAGACAAGATGCTCAAAATATTGAACACGGAGATGGTCACGGAGATGCGGTTGTTGGGAGAGACGGACGTGAACCAGTGGCGAGGGAACGCCAGCCTCATCAACACCAGGAAGGTCGAGCTCGACTACTTCGGGACTCTGATGTCTAGCCTGAAGTCTTGATGAGCAGTAAAAACTACCGAAGTCACAATATACAATAGAAAGGGTTATAATACCTTGATTCGCATGTCAATATAGATTTGTCATCTGATAAGAACCTCTCTCATTGCTGTTAGTGCGATGCGATGAATATGGCGCGAAGGGTGACACTTGCTCAAGAATTCGTGTTTTGAAATGATCTGTCCGGTGGAAATCTAAACTAAATACATTGAATCAACGGCCATCCCGGTCCATAGTCGAGTGAAGGGTGTGCTGTCTCATGAGCGATACGCACACCAAACCAAGAACTGTAATCCCAAGCAGTGTAAGGAAGACGGCATGAAATGCATCCATGAAAGACTTGATGACTCCCTCATACCACCCATCCGGAAGGTGTCTGAGCTCCGCAATGTTGTTACGAATGCGGGCAATCTCTTCTGCTGCGTCTGGGTAGTCCCCAAATCTTGCCCATAGCTTACAATTCAAAATATTCTGGAACACTGCTGAGCTGATGGTGATGCCAAGGGTACTTCCAATACTTCGGGCCAAATCTGGAGACCAGGTTAGCAGATTCACGAGTAGGCAAAAGAATTGACGTGAAAACAACTCACAGGTGGCAGAAGTGACAACAGCTTGGTGAGCGTGATCCACGGCAGCGATGCAAGCCAGTAGCGTGGTCGTCAGCAGAGACGCGTAACCAGTTCCAACGAGGAACAAGACCATGGCTGTCAACCAGCCCTGAGTGTTCTCGTCATGAAACCCAAACACGACCACACCAGCGATCATGATGATCAGACTGGCAACACCTAGCCCACTGTATTTTCCTGTCTTGTTCATAATGATTCCAGCCCCAAGGGAGCTTATTGAACTTCCCATTGGGGAGAAAAGGATAAGGAGCCCAACTTCTGTTGCAGTGCTTCCGCGAATTTGCAGATATAAAGGAATGTAGAATAGTAGAGAAAAGATGACCATGGTGCACAAGCAATTCGACAAGCAAGCAGCCAGCACGGTTCGTTCCAGTAAGAGCTTCACTGGAATGATAGGTTGCCTTGCCCTCGATTCCCACCAAATGAATGTGAAGAATGCAACAACGGATAGGGGAATGGTGGTGAGAGGCAATGGATGATTCCAAGGCACAATATTCCCGCCCGCGTTCAAGCCCACGAGTAGCAGAATGAGGAAAGAGGCGATAAGAAAGACTCCAACAAAATCTATACGCCCAAGATAAGATTTGTTGGATTGCTTTGGTGGAATTCTGATGAAGAAATAGCAAGCCACAGCCGCCATAAGAGATGGAGGAGCTTGAGCGAGGAACGCAAGTCTCCAGCCTTGGCTGCTACAGTCGTTGAGGAGACCACCAAAGACGCCGCCCATCATGGCTCCTGACCCAAAGCATAGATTCAGGACGCCCTGAACCACACCTCGCTTCCTCAAGGGAACCAGGTCGGACCCCAGGAAAGTAGCGATGCTGATCAGTCCGCCGCCGCCAATTCCAGCAATGACTCGGCCGAGAATAAGCTGCGACTCGTGTGTGGCATAGCCACAGATTAGATTGCCGGCAGAAAAGAAGACATGACTGAAGACCAAACCGGGCCCGCGACCAAAAATGTCTGTCAAGCGGCCGGAGATGGGTTGGCAGACGGCGTTGGAGATGAGGTATGCGCTGGCCAGCCATGAGAGCAGGCGGAAGGACTGAAACTCGCTGGAGATGGGCGCGGTGAGAGTCGCTATGACGCTGGAGTCGACGGCCCCAAGAAAGACGCCTATCCAAGCGGTTGCGAATATGATGACAAGTCTGCTGAACGGCAACTCTTGGGGTTTGACTATTGTCTCGTCGTCTTGGGGAGCTGATATTGTTTGATGCTCGGGTGGCACGGGAAGCGACTCATCGTCATAGCCATTGCCGATGGACTTGAGAAGTGGCGTGTATTCATTTGCTGCGTTTTCCATAACGCCTGGATCTAATGAGGACTGACTTGAGGTACCGAATGGAATTGGAGAGCCTGGTTCGGATGAGGATCCGCTTGAGGCCTCGAAAGCACTGTTGGATCGTGACATCCTCTTGTGGTTGCGTGGGCCAGCGTAAGGCTTTTGCAGTCAACACAGTGACAAAGATAATGAAATGAAATTGTGCGTCGTAAGGAAAGAGTATGGCGACTATGACATGACACCTGATAGCGCAAAACAGAGAAGATGAAAGATAATGGCATGCAAACAGGTAACCAATGTGCACCAAATCAAGGGCAGCAGTGTCAGGCTACGGAACAGATACACTGTGGATTCAGCACCTGGGCGTTTCGGAATGCCTTTTTTAAAATCAGCGAAGGGCATGCTTCCCGCGCTATTTGCTTGCTTCAAAAGAGCAGAAGGGAATACCTACGTTGATCCAGTATCATCACCCTGTTTGCAATGCAATTATTATCCATATGCATGTCATGGAGTATGCACATATCGATTATGTGATAGGTCTTGCATAAACGCATAACCGAAGTACTTGGTTGTCAGGATCATGCACTCGGTACTATCCGTTCATTAGTGGGTAATTGAGATCTGATAGGTAAGATTTGTAACCCGAAAGGGTATCGCGCAAGTTCGGGGAGCGGCTGGACGTAGACCGCCGCAAAGCTTATTCTCACTCTCATTGGAAGGAACCTAGCTCACGAATTAAGATAAGTCCTGTTCTGTGCTAGGCTCGTTCCTCACTTGACAGATTTATACTAGTATTGCCTGCAAATGCCGTATAGACTTGTTCGGTTTTCGTCGGCGTCAGCATCGGACTCTGAGAATTTGCCCAAAAATGACAGTCTTGCTACAGCCACCATGAGATAACGCAGCTCCACTGGTGGGGCTCCGCTACGAGTGGCATCTTGCGTGTTGGACACGCTCGACTAATCCTTCGAATCCTCTGACAATCATGACTGGGGTTTCAAATGTAGCGCAGGCCGGAATTACAGCCACTATCTAGTTTAGCTCGACTACAGGCTTGACGATCCGTCCCGGGGAACAAGCCTTCTTGGAGCCCATGCGTCGAACCTGCTCATCCTTGCAGCCGAGCTAGTCTTCTCTCGGGTGGTATAGCTGACGATGAGCATCAAGATCCTTCAGTTTCAACATCGTGAGAAATTAGAGGTCTTTTTGGAGCTGAGATGGCGTTTTTCCCTATACACCGCCCACAATTCGTCAGAAACCCGGACGCCCGTGGCTAGACCCAACGATAGACTCACGGTGACGCGTTCATTCTTGGAGATGGGGGCGGAGGATCAGGATGTTCACACCTTCCCTAAAAGTCTTGCCTGTGGACAACAAGTACTGATGACCTGGTGATCCATAGGCGAAAAGAGCGCCGCGGGGTATGAGACCGGACTATCAGATCAATTCCGGTTGGAAACTCTGTCGAAAGCTTTACCAGTAATACAGGGTCCAGGCTGAGCCCATCAAAAGACTGGTGTTAGAATTCCAAGAGGTCTACTCCTTCTTTCCAAGGGCAAGGTCTTGTACCAGCGTTCATTCCTGTACACAAGCAGCAGCTCCACTCACCACCCGCCGTCATGACGATGAATGAGAAGTCGCCAGCAGCAGCGGGCCACACAGCCCCTGAGAGCCTACGCCGTCGGCCCCGGCCATCATTCCCACTCCTCCGTCAGGCATGCCTTATGGTACTTGGTCTTCTGGTCATTTATAGTGTTTACAAGGTTGGGGCACGCAGAGAAGGTTTGAAGCAGACACTTCAGCCACTTGCTACAAAGAGGGTCCCACTCGAGATTCATAACATCGTCAAGTGCCCCAATGCGCAGGTGAGAGCTCCTTGAACGGGACTTTCCGCAATAAAGTGGTAAATAGCTCATGCCATGTCGGCGTTTAGGTTGCCTTGACGGAATTGGTGCTCCCGACCATTGAGCGTGTTCATGACAAGGTCGACTTCAGACTCAGCATTATCGCAAGGTGGGTGGATACCTTGGTACCAAACTTTAGATCAACGCGCAGACTTTCTCACTAAGCTCGCCCACCATCCTAGAGAAACGGAAGAGGGCATTCACTGCAAGCATGGCCCCGAGGAATGTAAAGCCGGCATGATGGAGCTCTGCACGCAGGAGACCCACCCGGACTCCAGGAGTCTTGTCGGCTACATCGAGTGCTTGACGCATGAGTACCAGCGGATTCCCGAGCGCGCACACTATGAGGCCTGCGCTGCAAAGAACTCCATCGATCTTGAGAAGGTGGACCAGTGTGTTGCCAGGGATGGAGGGGCTTACGCTCTCGAGCTGCTTCGGAAAAGTGCTCAGCGTACTATTGATGTCGGTGAAAAAAGCGTGCCCCGTGTCCTCACCAACGACGATTTGTCACAAAATCTCTTTGGTGTCTTGATTAAGGATGGACTGACATTATTGGGCAGGCGGGCGTGCGCTACAGTGGTACCGTCCGATTGAACGAGAAAGTTTACTGTATACGGGATGGGGACAATGGCATATGGATAGAATGCCCAAACGGTCCTGGTGTTGATGAGCTCGTCGACGCCATTGAACGATTGTATAATGCAACTACAGCGTATGTAGACGACTCGATCCGGCTGGTGATTTCCTGACTAATATGAAAGTCTTAGGGAACTGTGATATACGAACTTCAACATTGCAGCTTCTTGATGATGAGAAGTTGTGGGGGGTGGAACAAGGACTTGTGAGGTGAGGGAACTGGATGAGAGCGGGGTCCTGACGCGTAGCCACAATGCAGAAGACTAGAGATGCACTATAGAAGGTCATATTCAAATACACGGTAGAAAATGCAACACTGTGTCGTGGGCCTGTTGAGACAAATGAGGTATATTTTATCGGAATCTTAGCTGACGGAGAGAATCGTCATTATTTGTTAAGGTTTAGCATACGATGTATTTATGCTTTTTGTGTACAACCTGTACGATTTTCCCACGATGATGAACAACCCGGTCGATGGAGTGCTGCTCACCGACTGCCAATTCAATGAGCAATGCCTTCCATGATGCCTGAGTCCCCAACACATGCAGCACCAACGTCGATGAGTCCAAACGGTTTCCGGGTGAAAAGCGCGGCTATCGCTCCCCAGGCATGAGCTGCATTTCATTGTCGGGCAGCCTCTAGCCCAGTGTCAATACTTACGGCATCCACAGGACGGAGGATAGGGTTCACTCCAGTCAGGATCTTCTCAGGCCTTCTTGTTAAGCACGCCCTGAATCCTGGGCAGCATGCTGACCCAATCTTCAGGCTCTTCGATATCCTGGGGGTTCTCCCACTCTCCAGCGTTGAGAATGTCCCCCAACACATTGCGGGTCATAGAGCATCCGACAAATGTGCTCCAAGCAGGGTTCAAAATAACTTTTCGCATGTTAGCCACGTCTGCGGCGCCCTCACCGGAGACACCCGTGATCGGGCCCTGCCTGGGAGAGGAGGATCACGAGAGACTTACTTTGCTCCGCAACCGTCAAAGAGCTCCTGCTCCACCCATGCTCCCAAAAGATGAATTTTCCCCCAGGTTTGAGAAGCTTCCATACCTCCTTCATCACGGCCTTTGGATCCCGGACCGCGCACATGACCTGGATTGACAGCACGGAATCCAGGCTGCCCTCGGTGATCCCCTCCTTTCTCAGAACATCGCTGTCTTCAATGCCGGAGACGATGAGCTTGTACTTATCCTGCAGGCCGTTCTTCTGCACCTTGACGTTTATGCCGTCCTGGTAGCGGGAGTTAGGCTCCACGCCGTAGATCCTGTTGACACGAGACATGTCGAAACGGTGGAGCTGATTGCCCGGCCCAGGGCCTAGCTCAAGAACAACACCATCGGCGGCTTTCAGGAGCGAGGGGATAATGGTTGTGTCCTCGAACGCGACGAAACCGTTAGCTACGGAGGGGGGTCAGCCAGTCTGTAGACGGGTTCGGGACGAATTCTGGCATTGGAAATTACAGGTCACAGAGAACAGCTTTGCTGAAGCGGCGTCTCGAATCTGTGATACGCGCCCAAATGCTCCGAAACCGTGTTGACGGTACGCATCCTTGAATGCTTCCCAGTGCACTGTGGGGAGGATTAGCAGAGCTTGGCAGGCGATAGATTACCAAAGCTTACAGCGAATGGAGAACCAGATCAGGCCGATTGGGCGGAGGATGTTGGCAAGGCGCGGACTTGGGGCCATGACGATTGCCGTGGCACGATTCCGATTTATGTCGAACCTTCAAGCTGAGAGAAAGGTGAGAAGGGCAGGCCGGCGCTTAGTGTTTTGGCAGAATTAGGCAAAGAAGCGGAAATGTGTGTTGGGGCGAAGGAAGACAGGGCATGCATTTGCTGTCACGTTAGCCCTGAGACGAAAGCTGCAGTGGTGAGAGGAGCAAGACAGGCAATGCAATGTAAGGAGAAGAGAGTACATACTTAAGTATGTAAGCATGGGTGGCACGCTGCACATGGCATGCGAGGATAAACCCAATTTGATAGGTTGGTAATCCGTACGCGAATGCCCCACATGTCAGCCACTGTCTCAAGAAGATATAGTGTTATTTACCTACTATGGCAGGTAAGCTGCGACCCCGCAATTTCGCTTATCAGTAACTGAGCTAAGCTCAAACTTCCCGCTTTTGTGGGCAGGTCACCTTGTATACTCTGCTGGGCTGGGCTGGAACGTGGTCTAGGTAGGCCCCCACGAGTAGAGCTCAAGACAGGGGCGAGCAAGTTAAATCCGATAATGCTACCTTCAACCAACTTGTAGTAAATATGATTCCCATCACTGCATCTGCGGAAATTGTCACAGCATCCTCTATCAACCTGAATTTTGATTACTATGGAAGTCACGCAAACGCACTCAAGCGCCTTTAACTTGGAATTCGTCCTGGATATCCGTTTCTCCTGGATGTTAGAGCTCACATGTAGGCATATGAACCGAAAGTCCGCCGCATCCAGTTTCTGAACCCAGAAGCGTGTTGCGCATTCACATGTTGCAGATGGTCTTCCAGCAAAGAAGCTGCATTGCTTATCTTCTCTGTCAGGATATCTCTCCATCGCTGTTGCGGTTAGCACCAATATTCTGTGAAGACGATTAAGGGAATGTCATAAAGTCTCACCTGGGCGTTCTTCCAGTCTCCCTTTTGCAAGCTCTTGGTGAGTCCGGCCATAGGTGGCGGTGTGTTATGCCAGGCAGCTGGTGTGAAGACGACATGGTGCCAATCAGAGTGGCCGTCCATTCCCTTTTCGTAGTAGAATTGTCGTTCGAATGCAATGTAGACTTTGTTCACGCCGCTGATGGCGGAGTCTTGGCCGCAGCTGGCCCAGAAGTTCCACCAAGCGCACCGAGACTCTTCCAGGGAGCCGGCAAAGCCGTCAAAACGGTTGGCCGCCTTGTGCAGTCGCTCGACCGCGTCAGTCATGACCTTGAGATCAACCTTTGAAGACCACAGGCCACGATCATGGAGCTCCCCTAGCCACCCATGGATTGCTAGCGCGTAGTCTGTAACACTCACGTTCAGCACCCTGGGCTCTACGAGGTGTGCCGCCAGGAGGGACCAAATCTTCGCGCTGGTGACATGGTGCTTCCATCCCGGGTCACCGACTCGGTCCATCCATTCGAAGCTATCGAAGCCAGTATGGTAAGGGAAGGCGGGCTCCAACAACGCCGGCGTGAATCCGAAATCGATCGTCGACACACAAGGGATGGACATGAAGCGGTTTGCATCACCGCTGCCGGCAGGGTCGATCTTGCCTCCCCACACATCCCGTACGGTCTGACCAGGCGAGCTTTGATTTGGCGACAGCACCGAGTTTGTAGCAGAGAGCACCGTGGAGTACATGAGAGGACTGGCTTTTGCGTGGAAATGGCTCCCCGATGCCGCAACGACGACGTTGAGGTATGCGACGGCCGAGGTGCGCAGCCAGTCAACATGCTTGGTGACCCAGAGTAGGGAGCCAATCTGGAGGAACTCTTCTCCTTCAAAGCTCGCGAAGATGATGGTGCGCTCTGGCTGCCAGCCCTGCTGAAGGGCTACTCCAAAGCTGCGGATGACCTCATTGAGGGCAGCGGAGCCACTGCCGGGATCCCCGGCGCCAGGGCCCCAGGCATCGCGGTGGTTGCCAACGATGACGACCTCGTCAGTTGTTTTGCCAGGAATTGTGCCAATCACATTGTGAATTTGGGTAGCCCGGATATCCGCGCGGTTGATGATGTGTAGAGAGAGCCCAGGAGGTGATGGCCCGACATTGTAGTTGACACCATAAAACCCCAACCCGCCCTCTTGCCAGCGATCACCGAGCTCCTTTGCTGAAGGGCCGTGGCCGTTCAACTTGCTCAAGAGCTCGATTGCATCGATAGAGGACATGGGTATGCAGGGGATCTTGGGTAACCCGCCGCTGTTGTAATCCTCTAGATGATATCGGTAAGCAAGAACTCATCAATACAGACTTGGCATGAACACAACTTACCTATACTGCCAAAACCACCTCTTTCGATGGCTGCGAGCGGTCGCGATGGCCCATCGGGGAATGGTTTGTACCCATTACCCTCCGTCATAGGGCCGTCATTTCCGGGATCAGTGTACAAAACCACACCGATCATGCCCGCTTGCTCAGCGTTACGCAGAGGGAGGGCCCGGAACAGCGATAGTTTCTGCTCGCGTATATATGGCGTTGCAGAAGCCAGCTTGATGATGCCGATGTTTCCAGCGAGGCTGACGTTGTTCTTAGACAGAGCCTCGAAGTCCTCCGGACTGCCGAAGTTGCAGAAGACGTAGGACCCCGAGATGTTGGCATTAGCCGAAAACCCAAAGTACGCGGGCACAAAGCCAGCAGACGTGTTGGCGTCCACCAAAGGCGCCTCGTAAAGAACCTGATCATTCTTTAAGAGAGCGAGCCTCTGCTCATTTGTCGGCATGGGAAGCCGAGTGTCGTGGGAAGAAATACTAGTGTTTTCGATGCCAAATTCCTTCCACTTGGCTTGAGTCCATAGCGCTTGCTCCCAGCCTTGACCGGCGAGATGCGTCTCTGAGGTATAGTACGCACTCCAGTTGCGTGCATGTTCATGAGAAGGAACAGAGAGCAGTGTTTGCCGTAAATCGAAAGTAGAAGGGGCAACGATAGGTGGGTGGTGCTTGTCGCAGTACCACTTGTAAGAAAAAAACACAAAAACACCAATAATCAAAGCAGACCACTTTGGTGCTCTTGGACCCTGCGGCCGGGGAGCCTTGGACTGAGGCAAAGTGTCAAGCTTCATACTCCTGATGAGACGATGACTGATGGGTATCAGCCTATGCGAACAAAAGGGTATTGTCAGTTGCACAGAGGTATGTGGGATCAAAGCTTCAGCAATGAAAATAATGTCTCGGGCTCGAAGGACAAGGAATAGAAGATACGGGAGAGCAGTGAAATTCCGTTCGATAGGGCAGCTTCAGGTTACCCAAGTCTGGGTACAGCTTGGCCTGTCTTGTCAGCTATACTTGATACTGGAATTCGCAATGCATATCAAATATCGGGGTCCTATCCAACGGGAGACAGCACTAGTGAGCCAGGTACTGATACTTTTCTCTTCGCCACAAGCCCGGTCACTACAAATTATACCGACAGCCGCTTGAGGCACTCGTCGGATATGTTTCAAGAGCTCCGTTGTATGTATGGTCCCAGGTGGTCCTTTTGTCGCTTAGCTGGGTTAGGAATCAAGCCTTCGAGTAGGGCTTACGGGCTACTACCTGAACAGCACAGATCCCCGACTTCCACCTTGTCCGGTCACATCGGATGTGGCTGCAGCCCTAGGATCAAATCCTTCAGTCGCACCCGCGAAGTACGTCCGGCCCGACCCACCTCCTAGAGGACGCGTGCTTGGCTTGCCGGCGAAGGGGGGTTGTATCCTGTAGTGTGCCAAGATTAAGGTTCGCACGTGGTCGAATTATCAGCGAGAGCTTGGATTTTTCAAGCCACCTATCTCATATTATCCCATATCAGATATGGCTGCAGGATTGAATCCTTCTGTCACGAGAGGGGATGCAGGGGTTCTAAGCTTTAGGGGTGTGGGGCCCAGAGCCTCAGTGAATGTCAGCAGTCACTGGAGCCCAATCACCTACACACACAAACTCTCACCTTCAACTCGGACCCGGAAAGTCCCTCCGGCTCTCCACCCCGGCTCTCCTCCTCGGCTCTACTCCTCGGCCCCCAACCCCCCTCCTAGAGGAGGCGCGCTTTACTCACCGCCAGGCAGGAAGGGCGGATTGAATCCTAGCCTGTACTAAGGCCTGTCCATACCAAGAGTGACAAGGCCTTATTACCTCCTTCTTAATTGGATCACAATGACAGGGGCGAATATAAGCTTTCAGCTATCAACTAGGGTTTGAAGAATTCAAGCTCCTCATCTCACATCAGATCTGGCGTAGGATTCAATCCTTCAACTCGTGGTCGAGACACTAGCGTGTAAGTCCATATCACCTCGTTTTATCACTATGCTCATTACACCATTACACTGGTTTGTGGGAACCTCGTCATGTTCATGACTTTCTTATTGCAACTTTAGTAACTGAGTGATTCTCAGCAGGTTATTGAATTAAAAGTCATTGTTAATATGTGCTGCTTGCTGTAGACCTAGATGCTATCCTACCTTTTCATCTCAGACGACGTGCCTCTGTGAACGATGGCAATCACAATCCCCACGGAGAGCCTCGGCCTCTCTCTTATAATTGCTGTGTTCTTCACGGTAGGTACAGCATCATACTCCATGGTTTCTGAATTATTCGATTCAGGTTGGTCACTGACACGCCGAACCAAACAGGGCGCGTTATTGGCTCTAGGAAATGTGGTGTACAATGTCTGGTTTCACCCACTGGCGAAATTTCCTGGGCCTAAATGGAATGCCATTTGTCATCTCCCCGCCTCGTATGAATTTCTACGCGGAAACTTCCCGAGGTACCTAGTCTCGCTTCATGAGCGGTACGGCGATGTTGTTCGCATCCGACCCGGGACTCTGTCCTTCTCAAGCTCTCAAGCCAACAAAGACATCTTGATCAATAAGCCGGGACGTGATCAGCTGCAGAAAGACCCAGAATTGTACCATAAGTCACCAAATGGAGCTTATAGCATACTGAGTGTGCAAAGCGATGAGGACCATAGCCGGTATCGTCGCCTTCTATCGACTGGTTTCTCAGAGCGAGCCATACGGGATCAAGAGGTTGTTCTGAAATCCTATGTCGATCTGCTCATTCAAGGCTTGCACCAACGAGCCAAAGAAGGACCTCAGGATATGGTTGCGTGGTTCAATTGGACGACTTTCGATGTGATTGGCGACTTGACCTTTGACCGGTCATTCGATTGCCTGCGGAACCAAGCTTACCACGAATGGATCCCGTTCGTCTTTGGCAGCGTGAAAGCCGTCATGATCCGAAGCGAACTCGCTCGCTACCCTCTCATTACCCGTTTCCTCACGTGGCTAGACCGTGAAAAAATTCTTGCAGCCAGAGAAAAGGGGTTCAGTTTTGCAAAAGAGCGGGTCGATCATCGAATTGCTTCCGCCACTGATCGCCTGGATTTCTTGGCTCAGATACTCCGTCAAGGAGGGAAGCAAAGGGAGATGAGCCGCGCGGAGATCGAAGCAACGTCTCAGCTCCTAATCCTCGGCGGTAGCGACACGACGGCGACACTCCTGGCAGGCACGGTGTACTACCTGCTACAGAACCCACATGTCAACCAGAAGCTGGTGACCGAGATCAGAGATGCATTCGCGGATGAAGCGGACATAGACTTGACGAGTTGCAGCAAGCTACCATACCTTCTCGCAACCTTGGAGGAGACTATGCGCATATATCCTCCGGTCGCCCTTGGTTCTCCACGTATAGTCTCGGCCGAGGGCGCAGTGCTCGGGGGCTACCATGTACCACCAAAGGTAAGTCTACCACTTCCCTAAATGCAAAGCCCTTTCGATGATAACACTATTTGAGACACACGTTCTCAACAGCCAATACGTGGCTGCCCATCTTTCGAAGAATTTCCACAACCCGGACACCTTTGCCCCTGAGCGCTGGCTTCAAGATCCGGCATATGAGAACGACGACAAGGCGGCTAGCGTCCCTTTCTCTCTAGGCCCACGGAATTGCATCGGGAAAACGTGAGTGACCACAAAGAGAGGCCCGCCGGGGCTGTGTCTAGACCGATCTGACATATAACTTAGTCTTGCGTATGCCGAGATGCGCCTGACAATGGCTCGGCTGTTATGGAATTTCGACCTCGAGATTGGCCCAGATACCAGCACGTGGCTTGAGCAGAACAAGAATTGGACATTATGGGAGAAACCACCGTTACCAGTATTGGTTAAGCCAGTGCGATAACGGTCAAACAGGACTAGTAGACAGCCATACCTAGGTAGTAGGACAACAACTATCTGGGGTAATCCGTTGACTGTACTCCCTGTTGTCCTTTACGGATGCCCAAGCATGTGACACCGCCTCGGAGATAGATCTCATTGGAAGTACTGTGGGTCAAAATCATAGTTTTGCATTTCTCAAGAGAGTCGTGCTGCATACGGGTCATAGATATCTAAATGAATACATGCGTTGATTCTTGTTCCTGAAGCCTTATTACGGCTCTCAATTCAGAGTGCCTGCTGATACGTCTGCATTTTACGCTGTCCCCTGCTTCACGGTGACGTCGACGAATAGCGATGGCCTCTACCCCGCGTGGAGCCCGGAAATAGCAGGTAGTCTAGCTTCTCTAGAATGGGGAGAAACTATTGAGGTGCAGATCTCGGCTAGCATTTGCGTCTTGTCGTCCCATTCTTTGATAGCTATTTAAATCACGTAGCAAGTTATCTTGACATCCTGCTATTGCTATGATGGTCCAGCTTTCTTGAAAGATATGAAAAGATGCAGAATATCTTGGCACCACTGTGGCTGCCCGTCGACCCCTGCCGTCTGCTACGCAGCATGATGAAGGCTGTGCTTGATTAACCTACGTCGATGCTGCATGTTTCATGGCGTTTTGCCTGCTGGATGGTCCCCCTCTTCCGAGTGGCGTGCAGAGAAGTAGAAGACGTCAGGGTATTGGTTCAGATTGTCTCTATGAAACATGAAAAGCAGATTCGGCAACCGGTCGGGCCCGAGACCAGGTTGCGCACGCCTGCGTGCGATCGGAAATGCCATAATATGCGTCCTGCGCCTGCTGACTTCTGCCTCCTGCCCATATTGCTTAGACTTTGGGCGCACACAACTCAACTAACAGAATATCATCTGCATAGCCACATTTCGCCCCGCATCCACAGAAACGAGAGACCGGGTATGTCGACCTCAACGCCCTATAGGTCAAAGCTTCATAATTCCGAAGGGTTCCGCGTTGTCCGTATCTCTGCTGGCCGATGGAATGATTCGATTAGGTGCGAGCTCATCGAGCGCAAGCTTGACGAGGACCTCGGAAAGCATCCATATAGAGCGTTATCGTATGTTTGGGGCTCCGCCTCAGTGACTGACACAATCACCCTCGAGGGCTTGTCATTTAAAATCACCCTGAATCTCTCTTGCGCTCTGCGGCATCTGAGAAAAGTCGACGAGGATACGATTCTGTGGGTGGACGCATTAGTAGGCATACCATCTCCTCTGTGAGCCCATGCAAAGCTGGAAACTTCCCTGCTGACGACTCAGTGCATCAACCAACAAGACCATCAGGAGAGAGGTCTCCAAGTCAGTATTATGCAATGGATATACAAGAGTGCTGCAGAGGTCGTCGTGTTCATGGGCGATGGCCGGGGCCACAGGGTCAGCCGTTCCCAATTAATGGAGCCACCCATCTCCCCAGTGACCACCTTGCATGGGTTTGAACGAGACAAGTCATTCTTGAACGGCATTCTGAGGACTTGTCACTCCAGCGGTCCACGAAAACTGGCATCAACTCTCACACCTGCCACATGCGCCATGAGTCTGATATCCCTGTTCTCAGACCAGGACGCCGTGGAGCAAGGTTGCTTGGAGCTCGTGGGCTTGGAGGAAATAACCAGGTACTACTTGTTTGAATGCCTCAGGGCCTTCGTCATCTGCCCTTGGTGGAGCAGGATCTGGGTTGTCCAAGAGATCGCCGTGGGCACCACTGTCACTATCCAGTACGGCACCTTTACATTGTCATGGGAAACCCTGGTTGCAACCGCGAGCGTCTGGTCTCTTCAGAAGACTAGACAGATGGCGAATAGTTCTGGGATCGAGCAAGAGAACCTGAAAGTCTTTGTACTCTTCGCCAACCAATTGACCGGTCTTTAGGAGACTAGGGGAAAATGGCGCGCCGAGGGTGGGACCGATCTCGTTCGTCTGCTCCAGGAGTTCTCCGATCGTCAGGCCAGTGACGACCGTGACAAGGTGTACGGCCTCCTCAGTCTCGCAAAACAGGACCAGCAGTACATAAAGCCTAATTATGAACTCGACGTCTTCGAGACCTACAAGGCCACAGCGCTAGCTCTTATCGGGAAGGGGGGGTCTCTGGCTTGCTGGGTAGGTGACCAGAAGCGCAAGTTCACCAAAGGGCTTCCGTCATGGATTCCAGACTGGAGCACCGCCATCGACAATGGAGACAAACGCCGTATGGATCTATTTAATACCTACAGAGTTAATTGTGGATGGAATCTCAAGGTCATCGAAAGTGAAAGAGACTACTGGACCGCAGTCGAAATCGAAATGGCGCTACTTATCAACAGCCCAGCTGGCCAGGCTGGAAGGCTCCCAGCGTCATTGGAATCACACGTGCTTGAATACATTGATCGTTTAACGGAGATGGATAGTTCACTAGGCCTTTACAGGAAAGACATACATAAGTCTGGGTGGTCGGAAATAAAATGCCTCACCTGGGACGAGGAGAAAGGGGTCACTCTTGACTCCACCATGGGCTGCCTAAAATGGTGTCAGCAGCACGAGGTCCTACCTCGCTACGGCTCGGCTCTACTAGAACTATGGGTTCATAACTTGGAAGAGCTCAAGGAGAGAGAATCAGTGAGCTCTGTCGGTGCTGCCCAGACATTGGCGATTCCCGGACCGGCCGAGGTTGTGCCTACCCTAAGCGACCCGGAGATTTACACAAACCTGCAGACTCTGTCTGTTGTGATTACGGGTGGAGATGTTGAAATAGAACGTCGAAAGTCCAACGCCGAGTGCTGCATTCGCAAGATTGAGTCCATCCTTTTGGTGAGTAGACACAGCAGTGGGGCCTTTGACAGATGAAGTTGTAAATATGAACTGACAGATTTCCTAGCCGAAGGATTTCATTTTGGTAAGTCAGAACGACACCGGCGTGCTGGGAAGCAGCTTTAAACAGGCTCAATGACAAATATTTTTTTAGGGAAGGGAAACCAGTTTCGCCATTGAAAGCTTGGTCAACCAATGCCGGCGCCTATCATCTTTATGCAGTGAGTCGGCGCCTCACCGTGACTCTTAATTCAGGCATTGCAACAATAACCCAGCTAGCAGCCCTTGTATTCCTATTCCATTCTGATTAAGGGTGATGCAGAAGCGACAGAGGATGAAGTCAGCCCGAGTGATCTCTTTAAAGCATCCTATACTCTTCGTGGGACTGCATCGTGGCTGATTGAGTCTCAAGCCATATCTGAGCAGCCCATGTTACGGGATTGGGGCTTTGGGCTTTCACCGTGCAGATTGTTCATGCTCCCACATCAATTCCTGACAATTCAGATGGTTCCAGTAGATGGTGTTGCTGCCTGTGGCCCGAAGCAGTTCGGTTGGACAGACATCAAGTCAGCCTTAACTACCCTGGACTCCTGGCTCTGTCTCTCGGGCCCCATCACGACTATCCATACGGCTGATAAGAGGGAAGTACAGTTGAACCTTGGCCGAATACGACAATTCGCCAAGACCATTATTGGCAGCATGTGTCGGCTTGGTAGTTCCTACCAGAACGCTGACGATAGTGGTGCCCTCGACCCTCTCGAGAACTGGCTGCAGCAGTGTCTCATGAATACTGCTGGGAATGGGCTTTTTACTTCAGAGGAATGGGAACGAATGTCAACGGTAAGAACTGTCTCTGGTGGAGGTGGTGTACCTAGACCCTCCCTTCAGCCTGGTGACGATGGTATTCCGGGGACTTTGCTGCGGATATCACCGGCTGGAGTATATACTAGTGGACTTCATAACGCACAGTGCTGAAGCTGACATGTGGCAGGAACACGTCATTCCTCCGATTCCCTCCTTCGAAGATATACAAGTTGCCACGGATGGCCGCGTGTTTTTCTTGACCAAGTATGGTTCAATGGGTCTTGGTCCTGCGTCAATGAGGAGAGGGGATTCGATCCACATTCTACCGAGCGGCCGCGCGCACTTTGTGCTTCGATGTAAGCCTTTGGGTACGAAGCCCTCGGATCCAAAGGCACCGGAGTGGTTTAGGCGATTGGAGTCTGACCAACATGAACTCATTGGCGATTGTTATTTGCATACCGAAGCCACAGTTGACGACCGAGTACCGCCTGAGGAACCAGCCGTCGAGGGATCTCTTCCTTTCGAGCTACTTGGAGCCGGGTACTTGAGGGCAACAGGTTTACCTGCGAGGAAGATGGTCCTTTTGGTCTGAGCAAATAGAAATTCATTGGAGTCGGATGTAATATACATATCACCTAATTCTATGCACAAAATGTCGACCTACTACTGCGTCCTCGCGCCAACAAAATCCACCAGATCAAAGAAGCTCTTCTTAAACCTCCTCTCCTGCGTCGTCCTATTGACAGTCTGGATCCCAAACTGCTGCTCATAGCTGCCAAACTCCCAATTATCCATGAAGCTCCACGCGAACGCGCCCGCGACGTTGACGCCGTCCTCCCAGATCGCCTTGAGGACCTCGCTCATGTAGCTCGTGTAGTAGTTGCTGCGGGCGGCGTCGAACAGCTGGTCCGAGAGGTCCTCCTTGGCGGACTCGCCGAACTCGGGGAACCCGAACTCGGTCAGGACGATGGGGTAGCGGAACGTGTTCCACAGCCAGTTGAGGTAGGTCCGCAGGTACCTCGGCGTGATGTACACGTACGACTGGGAGCGGTAGCCGATGTTCCAGCCCGTCGTGGTCAGGGTCGACTGGTTGACGCAGAGCGGGTACAGGGGGTCCGAGGTGTTTGCGGCGCAGGCCTCGATGCCGTAGCTCGGCGGCGAGACGACCGTCGCCGTGTACGGGTCGATCCCGACGAAGTCGGCCGTCCCGTTGATGTACTCCAGGTCTTCCTGGGTGAGGGGCACGTAGTCCGGGAATGTCAGCTTGAAGGCCTCGGGGTAGTCTTTGCCCAGAAAGATCGGGTTGCCATATGTTGCGATCTGCAAGTCGTTGAAGTGATAGGCGGCGTTCACGTCGTCCTCGTTCAGGGGATCGCGAGGCAGGCCGAAGTTGTTATTAAACTTAAGCGCTATCTGGCCGGTGCCGTTCAGCTCGTCACGGTAGAAGTGCGCCAGGCGAGCATGCGACTTGATCACGGTGTCGAAGCTCTTTCCGTTGGTACTTGGCAGGAAAGGCTCGTTGTATGTGTACCAGACCGGAACACGATCGGCGAAATGCGTCATGACCACTTTGCCATAGTGGACGAACGCATCCTCGAATGTCGTGTTCTCGTAGCCCCCTGGGAAGCCGCCCAGTGCGCCGGAGATGTCGGCTATATTACCGAAGAACGCGAGCGGGGTGTCGAAGTGTATTAAAGTCACCAGCGGCTGCATGCCTTTCTCCAGCACAAAGTTGATCAGGTCATC
Organism: Diaporthe velutina; assembly: GCA_038088505.1. NCBI lineage: Eukaryota > Fungi > Ascomycota > Sordariomycetes > Diaporthales > Diaporthaceae > Diaporthe > Diaporthe velutina. The sequence continues at coordinate 113,741 of JBBWSJ010000134.1, forward strand.
GTAGTGGTCGAGACCTTGCTTGTTGACGGGAGACCCTTCGAGGACAAATGGCATAATTCGGGCCCAGGGGATGGAGAAAGAGTAGTACTGAACTCCGATGGAGGCCAGCCGCTCGATATCTTGCTTGTATAGGTAGTAGTTCTCATTCGTCACGAAGTCGGGCTCAGGGTTTGCTATGAGTTCCATGACCGTCGGCGCTCGGCCTTCGTCAGCGATGGCGCCCTCAATCTGTGCCGCAGAGCCTGCGACTCCGAACATGAAGCCCTCGGGGAAGGAATAACAGTCCTGAGGCGTGAAATAGTCTGGAGGCGGGAATACTAGTTCACTTGTCGGCACCGGAGTCGGTGATACTGTGGTCGAGTATATTCCCCTCGAGGTGAAATTAGCCAGTGAGACACGCTCCCACAGAGCAGACCATGCCGCCTGGCCATAGGGGTCGTCAGTATCTGTTGGGGAGGCAGTGGCATCCGGGTACCAGTTGCCCCATGTTGTGGTAGACAGGTTGGGCAGCAGATGGCTGAGAGACTCGTAGGGAGGAGCATATGTGGCGTTGGTTGCCGACGGCGCTATCGAAGTGGCGGTTCTGACAGTCTCTGATTGAGTGAAAGCGAAGGATGAGAACGCGTATGTTGGGCTAGCTGTCGCGTAGAGGGCAGAGGCAGTGGTGGAGCTACATTGAGGACGGGGGACGGTGCCGTTGGTAGGAATATAGATCTGTTGCGCCAACGTGCCACTCGTCACGCATAGGAGGAGGAGGGTCAACATGGTCACTGTGATGACTGTGGCAGTGGAGACCAAACTCGTACTGAACCAAAGGATGACTTGGAAAGGAGGTTGCAAGACTCGAGAGGTTTTCCTGAAGGGCCAACGACATTCATTTTAAGTTCCACCGCCGTGCAGTTCTATACTAGGCCTTGAACTTACATCGAGTATGCCTACACAAAAATTGTGGTAGGAAAATGATTTCCGCCCTGGCGGTGGCCCGTCATCTTCAGTCCCACTTGGGACATCATTGTAGCTTCCCCGCGTACTCGGCGGCTGTTCCTCGGGCAATTTGGACGAAATGGGGCCTCTATTTAGCACTAGGCGAATTGAACTGTCCGGCCCCGGCACTTACAACGGTCCCTTCTACGGTCGTACTACGGAGCACAATGTGGAGAAGACGCCTTTTTCCTGAGGAGCGGGTCTTGGCATCGCGTGAATGAACAGTGCTTCGGTATGATTTCCAATGTTGTAGCGAGTGCAACTTTCCCCATGCTTACCAGCTATACGTCCGTAGTCGTATTGTCGGCCGGGTGATTGGACCGTGCCGAGGAGGCTAGGGTCTTCTCGCAGTATGCTCTTCGGAATGAATGGGACAATTCGTGAAAATCTCTGCTTCTACCCTTGCTGTATTGACAAATGGGAAAGCAGTCTACTCTCCTGCATTAGTGAGTGTTACTTCCCCAGATCGCCCCATAGTCACCCCACGAACTCCGTGGGGCATGTGTGTGGGGCGGTCATGTGGCCGCAAAGGGTTTAGGGTCCACTATTGGAGATTGCGTCCATGCTGACCGTGTTGGCAGGCACGAGGCTTCGGGCCCGGACATGGGTTCTGTGGGGAAATTAGAAGGGAAGCTTACGGCGTCCCGGGTGCTCCAACGGCGTAGACGTCATCGGTGTTGATGAAGATGACCCGATCGTCTACATCGTTGTAGAGACCTGTGATACATCCGCGCTTGCTGGTGTGCTCACAGGATGTGCTGCAGACATCGTCATCTGTTCATGGGAGCAGAAAAGATGTAGATTCTTTGTGCTGCAATTCGGAGGCGAAACGACCCCTACCGGGCTGGCGGGGCGATCCAAGTCCAGCTGTTTCCCTTGTTGTAAGCCCCGAAAGCGAGGGTCGCCGGGAATTCCGAGGCCTCAGCAGCCAATTCAAATACCACTACTTCTATGGTTTCACTCAAAGTCAAAAGAAAGATTGCCAGCGATATACGCTATGCTCAGTTGGGGAAGTACAGTATTTCTCGGCAAATTAGCATTAAGGTGGGGAACCGAGATTTTGTGGCAATGATTAAAGGCGGCTCGGTTGTCTTCGCATCTGCCAAGCTTCGCCCGCCGTAAGTGACAGCTTGTCATCCCAAGTCTTCGAGCGAGTCTTCGACAGTCGCTCAGGAAGGCCACATCTGTTTATGGAGAACGGGTGGGAGCACGATCGCTGGATGACGAATGATTCCTAGAGGAACGAGAGGACAGTGGGAGAGAAAACAAGGCTCGATGAAAGTAGGTCCGTCGTAACCTCAGTTATGCGGCTCATGCGGTTGTTCGCGGAGGATGGGCAAATCCGGGTCTCTTGATTCCATTAGTCCAAGATCTATCATGCCCATAATCATATTGAAGTCTGAGATGTAGACTATGGCCAGCAGATCCGACCCTGCATCTCCATGATCATTATCATGAAAAACGTTAATGGGTGTTGAATTGTAAAATCCATTTGCTGAGTTTTGCAAACCCAATGAGGTGCGCACTATTACGAACTCTAACTACCTAGGTAGCTCAATTCTCCCATATCCATGTAAATCTGACGGGTAACTTGAGACTAATACTAGTGTAGCCTAACGTTGGGAGTTGTCCAATGTTGAAAGCTGCATCGGTTGTCAAAGCGGGAGTCTCATCATAGGTTCCTGCACGTCCTCACTCATGTTTCAAAACGCCGTGCTACTGAAACTTCATCCCAACGTCCCAATCTGTGCGACTAGTTTGTGACAATTTTTCCAGACTCTTACAGCTAACTTGAGCTTCGTCCCTCGAGATGGACTTTGGCTTGGCACTTCGTCCTCTCATCAACCCACCTCCCGAGGTCCCTCTCCGCCGCTATATAACCATCAAAAGTGCACCCTCCGCCGGTCATCAAAGGCCATAATACCTACCAAGACCGTCTCCCATGTCAATATTCGATTTTCTTTTGCAGCCTGCCCTTGGGGGGCCCAGCGACGTCTGTGGCTCCGGCATAGCAGGCCTGTTCGCCCCAGGCTCATGCCCCCAGCTCATCGGCAGCATCGGCTCGCAGCTCCGGCCCAACGAGCCCAGGTATTGGGGCCCGTGGACGCACCGACCGTACTGCGAGGGCGACTGGTGTGCGCACACGAACGCGCTGGTGCCGTGCGGCCAGGGCATCAGCATCATCACGCACCGCTCGGGCGAGCAGGAGGCCGCGGCGGCACTGGACGTACTGGGCCATGATCACGACGAGGCCAGGTGCCACGGCGTACAGGGCTGGACATTTACATCTCACGCAGATTCCTCGTCGGATGATGACCAAAATTGCCTCTATGAAGTCCGAAAAACGAAGGGAAAGGGGCAGGGGGTGTTTGCGGCGCGCAGGATTCCGCGGGGGTCGGTCATTATGGTGGACAACCCTATAATGCTCAAATTGGAGTCTCTTGCAGAGGATCTTAATAATGGCGACGTCTTTGGAACTCCGCGAAGCCGCTTGTTCGACAAGGCAGCGTCACAGTTGTCTGATCCAGACCGGGTACTGGGCCTGGCCCAACACGAGGGCTTTGCGGGTTCGGAGGCGGAGAATGCGGCCAACTATAATAGTTTCCAGATTGGGTTTGGTAACGGTACATATAGCGCGGTCTTTCCTCGGGTATCTGTGAGTGGCTCCTCAAAGTGTAGATGTCTCATGACTGGCGGCACGTCAGTTGTGGTTGTTTCTTTGTGCTAATCATAATATGGCGCCCAGAGAATCAATCATGGTTGTATTCCAAAGTGAGTGGTCTGAAACACTATATTCGTATCTTGTCAACGTCCAATGCTGATCAGTCTCAACAACAAGCTCCCGAGCGAAGTGGTCACCAAAAACATTGACACAGACGATCTGGACCGTGAGAGACATTCAGCCCGGCGAGGAGCTGACGATAAGTTGTACGCGTCCAAAACACCGACATACACAAAAATATGTCATGGCAAATGGGCCGCTAACGAACAGGAAATTTTGCAGACGTACCAATGGGCCCGGAATGGGACTTCCACCACCGCCAGGCCGAACTCAGGGACAACTGGAACTTCGTCTGCGCCTGCTCTCTGTGCTCGGCGAGCACGCGGCAGCGCCAGGCGTCGGACGAACGGAGGCGCCAATTCGGGGCCCTGGCGCGGCAGTACCACGGCCTCGACCACCACGACCCGGAGGGCTCGCTCCAGGCGGTGCAAGCCCTGGAGCAGGCGATGGCCATCAACGCGCAGGAGCCGATGCTGACGAGCGCGGTGCCGCTGCTGCTCGAAGCGGCATGGACGGCCTACCGGGGTGGCCACACTGCCCTGGCCGGGAGGTATGTGGAGAAGATGAATGAGGATATGTTGGCGAGGGGGTTTAAGGATGAGGGGGATGAGCAGTCGTCAAGGCAAATCAAAGGGTTGCTTTATTGAGGCTGAGATATGGATGCTGTCGAATATGATAATTGAGATTTGGATGAAGGCGTTGCTGTCAACGCTATTCTAAAGTGGCCACAGCCCTTTCCATATGATCGGAGTCTGGATACTGCTGCAGTGGAATCAAAGGATAAGGTACATGACTACGTACCATGAGACACACACACACACACAACAGCCGTCCACTTATCAAATAATGTTTCAGTAGAAGGCATCAATTTTGAACAGTGGCTCGATTGCTAGAGGACTGCGATGATGCTGAGTTTCTCGACGGTGGACAGCAGTGCTAGCCTGCACCTAACCTTGGAAGCAGCGTTTCTCCCAAACAATCCTACAGGACCACCCACCAATATATTTCCAGCAACTCAGCACTTAATTTGGACTCCAATAGCTCTGGTTGCCACTCCCTACAGAGTATCTTCAGCCAGCCCGACGTGATGTGCTTGGCCCCATTCGCACCATGCAAGCTGACTAGAGTTTGGACCTGGGCAGGTGGTTTGCCATGCGTGGGAAGGTTCAGCGAGCCGGCTGGAGCCGAACCTGTAGTGCCTGCACCAAGTGATCCGCAAGACAGACAGCGCAGAGCTAAGGAGAGGATCCGCTGGTGTCCGGTATCTGTACCTGCCTTAGAGCATCCGTATTCCTAGAGCCAGGCTGTGTAGCCACTGGCTCACTGCAACTGCTTCGCCGAAATTGGTGCAGCAGAGAGGGCGCAGTCAACAAAGTGTCGTTCTTGGAGCCGATAAGTCTTGAGGAAAGCGCAGCCACTAGCAGACCGAAAGGCAACAGCCAGCGAGCTAGAGCATCTCCCTGAACCAAATACCTAACCGGGTAGGCAGCTAGCCGCCTCGAGATCCTAGGTACTTGCCTACCTCGGTACCTAGTAGCTTGAGCGGTGAGGTAGGTGTGTATATTTGTTGGGTATGCCGAGGGTTGAAGCCACGGCAGCTCCTTCCCAGAACTCTCTCTTGTTCTCTTGTTCCAACCTTCCAACATTTCCCAGGTATCCGTCCCGGCTTTACACTGGATTCTGCTTCTACTCATCCTGCTCGTCCCGTTCATTGTGCACACAATATCCACCACCCAGTCCATCGCCATGCCGTGCCAGCTCCTCGCTCGGTCGCTACGCAGAATGATGCGATCCAACAGACCAAGGCCGCCTCGAGGCTTGCCACCAGCCCGTCCAAGAACCTTTGCACCAATCCATGCAAGCCTACAGGATCATACTCAGCCGCCCTCGTATGACCATTTGTTTCCCCACCTCAGAGACGGAAGGGAGGACCTCGATACCATTCGCGCCCGGCATCCCCCAAAGCGTCCATTGAATGCACCCAGACCAACAGACTCGCCAACCGAAGCAGCCTACCGTGCTGGCGCGACTGCGTTTCCTGGCCTTGCCATAGCCGCCCAGGACGAGACCCATCCTTGCATGATCATCGCACGCACTGCCCAAGCCATCTCCATCGCTGCCTCTACCTCACAATCCCACGCTGCCTTGCTTGCCGCTGTGAACACAATGGAGACCCTCGCTATTCTTTCCTACGAGAATGAATGCACCTCAACGGGATTGGATGACGAAAACGGACTGCAAATACTCCTCAATTCTATCGACGCTCCTGTGCGCCGAGCCTTGGCTCAGCAGCCGCCTTCCAACTCCTTCATTCCGCACCACGAACCCCCACCCACCGGACTAGCCTCTGCCGGCACGGTTTTGGCTGATAGGGCTATCTCGGAAACCTTCATCCTAAACATGCACATGATGCGACCGCCGATGTAGACGACGTATGCTCTCAGTTTCCTGGCGAAGAACGCATTCTTGCGAAGTTACACTAACAAGAGACAGGACAATCCACCCAACTTCTGTCTACATGCCTGCCCACAAGCTCCCAGGCTGATAGTTCTGTTCCAACCTCCCTTTCCGAGCGTGCCATCTGGCAGAGCGCGCCGACCGCAGAAGGCCTTGCATTCACCATTGGACAGACAAGAACAGGAGTTGGCAGGGATACAACAGCAACAACAACAGCAACAACATTCTACGTCTTCGAAACCGTACTGGTCTTGCGAGTACTGTGTGAGACAAGACCAATGGTCTACCTCACCACTAGCCGCTGTCCTCTTCGCGCTTGGCCAAATCTTCAACTACGCGATCAGCCCGCACATCTACAATGGCACCGACGGCAAGATCGATGGGGCCTTGTTTTAGACACTCTTCACCCTACTGTCGGTGGTCATCAACAACAACACCAACAACAAAAACAACAAAAAACAACAGCAGCAGCGACGATGATGACGACGGTGACGGCAGCGGTCGACGTGGCGGCAGAGACGGTCAAGATGATCTTGAGAATAGATGACATTGCGCTCAGCAGATAATGGAGCTGCCACTGGGTCGATGTTGCTGGTGGTGACGGCCGACTCGGTCGTCAGGACCGCGGAGGCCCAGGGTGGCTTGGCCACCACCATCGCGGTGGCGGCGGTGGTCCTGGCTTGCCGGCGTTGTTACAGCCGGGCGCTAGGCTAGCCACAGTACTAGAGGGTTCTTTCCGAACCCTGATAGCTAGCTATTTCTCCTCTTCACAAACCACGAGAGACGAATACACACATATTGCTTGCTACTGCAACAGGCGTGGCCACGCCGCCTGTCTGGCCGGCTTGGCCGGGTGCTGAGTCGGGCTGGTCGAGGAGGACGAGGAGGAGCAGCCGCAGCCACAGAAACAGCAACAGCAGAAGCAGCAGGACCAGCAGCAGCCTCAGGGACTGGTTTCAGAGGGGTTGGTGTGGGGGGCGAGCAGGGCGGCGACTGCTGGCTTTTGAGCCAAAGAATATACTTAGATATTATTCTATAGCATTTGCGAAACGCTATGCGCCCTTGACGCAGCTGACTCTCGAGTACATTCGTGAATTGCTTTGCTTTGTGGTTGTTGGGAAGTGTTGTTCCCCCAATCTCTGCTACGGACTTTCGATTCAACCTGACCAAACCGATCGAGCTATATGCTGCTTGGAATCCTTCTCCCGATCCAACATGAGCAGACGGGAGACTCCAACAGGGTCGTCCAAGCATTCAGAGCTGGAGTGAGCCACAGAGAAGCGAGTGGAAACCTAAGCCCTGCAATCAAAATGTCACGGTGAGAACAATTTATGACGGTGAGCAATACCAGCGTCAGAAAGTCACTGGCTGGCGTGCGATGGGAGACATGTGGTTCGTGGTAATGATGGTTGTTCTCTACAGCTAGTTGGGGAAACATCATGTTCTATTGTCTTTTCAAAAGTCAGGACACGAAAGTTGGAGTACCGATGACGTGGACTTCCTTCTAACATGGATTTGACATATGCTTATACACATATCTTTCTTGCATCTTTAGGCTTTCTTCAGCTGACGAAAAAAAAACGCACAATAGTATTCCAATATCTACTGGATGTACCTCTGTACCAACGGTTGCTGGCCGTATGACCCATCTCCCCGTTTATCTACTTGGTTGTGCATAATGGGACTACTCATCCAATCCTCTTCACAGTCTCAGACGACAAGACCAGTTCGTATTTGGCGGCAGAATTCTTGTTACTCAAGCCCGAGCCCGACTAAACTGATCCTGATGCCTCATGTACAGAAGTAGTCCCAAAGCACACAATATCCAAGTTACAAGTCCACTCCCGACTACAGAACCGGAGCATATTGTGTAAGCCTGTGGTCGGCTTTATGATTGATCAAAAAACATTTGGATACTTACTATGTGCCCCTGCAACCTGGCCTTGAGCCCATTTCTCGGGACTGAACTGATCAATATTAAGGGCCATGAAGCTGGAAACCCAGGATAATGGCGCCTAGGTAGCCACAGTCAGACGCGTTTACCTGTACTTTTTGAGACCGTCCATGTAGCCTTGGGTAGTTTTGAGTGGGTAACAAACTCACGAAGAGAACTGTTGCAGCTGTGAATATGAAAAGAATGCTGCTTTGACGGAACAGCGTGTCCGATTGCTTCTCGGAACTCATGGCCATCTCGATCGATACCTGGCGTTGGCGAAGGTCCAGAAGCGTCGATATCTGTAAAAGCAGGTCAGAAGTTCATTTTCTTTTCACGCTATGTATTACTACTGTGGTCACTCACCGACTTGCGCACCATGTTAGCATCTTTCTCCAGGTGCTTGAGCCTCACGATAACATGCTTGGTTTCCGTAGACCGCATTCCTTCGAATCCCCACTCAGCGGTGTTATAGTCGCGGTCGCTGTCAGCTCCGTCCTCTTCTTTGCCAGTATCTTGTGTCGTCTGCAGCGACAGCAGCACGCGCCCCTGATCACGCATTACTCGGCGTATCATAGCCATCTCGTTGAGAATATCCTCAATGTCTATGAGACATTCAGTGGCAAGCTTGATGCTTCGCGAGAAGTCTTTTACTCCCTTTCCGAGTGATGCTTCGTATGTATTGTACAAGTTGCTGACTTGACGGGACTGCGCGAGAGATTTTGTCAGCAGGTGACGAGGGGCGTAGAGATGGCACTAACCACAAATGCTATCTCAGCCGCGAACACATCTGGATAGTTGTATTCTTTGCCTGCCAGGAAAAACGATGGCTGGAACTCAAGACAAGTGCTGACAATGTTTTGTAGGATTGCGTCCGCGTTGAATGCAATTCTATTACCAGGTGTCTTATTATCGTTGACAATCATCTCTGTCAGCCGCAGCCATACAGCTCGTGTCAGATGGTTCTGTCCGGATGTTTGGTCCCGACGTTGAGGGAAGGACGTGACAATGGTGTTCTCTGGCTCTTTTAGCGGGTGTTTTAGGAGGCTTCCCAGTAGCTCGAAACCCTTACCATCTAGCTTCCAAATCCAGATTTTCGGCACGGTCAGAATTCTTTGACGGAACTTGTCTTGCGTCTCGACACTGTTGGCATCTGGTTGCCCAGCGTGCTGCCATCCAGCTTCGAGATGCGACGGCGTAGGGGTGCCCACAGGCACTGGAGCAGATGTCTGGCCATTGGCTGCCTCATTTGTCTGCTGCCCTGACGTGCGTCCTGACACCTCACATTGCGCTCTTTGGCGGGCAATGAAACGTGAAATAACTTGGTCGCCGTTCCTCAGGTTGATATCGACCTTGTCGATTGACTCATGGAAGTATTGGTCGAGAGATACAGGCAAGGCGATTTGTCCGTAGGAGCCGTAAGCACCAACCAACTTCTTGACCAAGTCATCGTACGTAGATTCTTCTGCGTCCAGAGCATCGTCATCTTGCAATGTGTAGTCCTGAACTTTCTTCAAAAATGTGGCGTGTCGTTCATGCCCGCCATCCACTTCTCGGGATTCCGTGTCTCGTTTTCTTTCTGTTCTCCTTGAGAGGCTCTCCGCAGGGGTTTCCTTCGGACGTCGGACCATGGTTCTGTCATAATAAGGTTTTCGTAGATCGATGTCGATGACAGGGATCTGCCAGATTCGTCAGTCTCGACAGAAATATCACTGTTGCAACAAGCACAAAATAACATACTGCTACCGCAATCATTTGGTCATCCGCTAGCTTATCAGTGTACCACTTCTTAGCTCCTTCACGTTCAAGCTGAGATAGTTGTTAGTGTTTAGTTCGTATACATCTAAGACACATTCCATAACGTAGTTGTCTAAGCGGCGACAAGTTGCTACGAGGAGTTGGAGTTGGGTATGGGAAAGGGATTGACCAACTCTTCGGATGCGCTTTATCCCTCTTGCCTTCTTTCTCCGATCCTCTCTGAACTCTTCGTCTATAAATGCAAGTATAGACGAAAGTTTTTGCCTCTTTGATCTCTCCCGTTCTTCTTTCCATTCACCATCTCCTTGAGCATCAAGCACGTGGCCACTGTTTTCAGTGCGATTTTCTGGCTCTCTCTCTGGGCCATACATTACTTTAAATATAAATACAGATATTTACACCAGTTAGAACAGATAGTGCACTAGTAGGTTTACAGCCTCTAAGCTGCAGCTAATTAAAGCCTTCTATTAGCCCCACTTATAACCACACCTTAACACCTAAATAGTACTTTTTCAGCTATAATACTTAGTATACTATAACGCCCCTATCGCTACTAAATTTAATTTAATAACCCTTAACTAATAAATCACTAAATTAATTAAATTCTTATTAAAATTAATTATTTTTATATTAAAAAAAAGATCTATCTATTTAAATATTAATTTTTTATTATTATAGCAATAATATAAATCCCTAATTATTTAGGTTTTAAAGCGTAATAATAAATTAATTATATTAATTAAAATAATAATATTACTATAATAAACTATTACTAATTAATACTTTTTAACCCTTTTAATTACCTAAAACTTTTTTATAATAAATATAATACTTATAAAAACTTTAAGGCTAATTTAAATATTTTTATAAAATTTATTAGGTTTTTAATAATAATTAAAAGGTTAAAAAGTAAATAGGCTATATTAAAGTATAGCTAAGGTATTATATAACCTTTTATTATAAATAATATTAATACCTTTATAATTAAAATAAGTTATAAATAGTAAGCCCTTATTTATAAAACTTAAGAGAAATTAAATAAGTAAATACTTATAATTTAGGAGGGTATATATAATTTTTATAACCCTTAAAAAATATTTAAAGCTTAATATAGCTAAATAAAGTTATTAAAAGATTATTATATTTTCCTTACTTATATAGCTATAAACCTATCCCTTATAAAGCTTATAAAACTTATAGTAGCTTTATAATAAAAATACTTAAATATACTATTAAAGCTAAATATTATAAAAAATTAGCTTATAAACTTTTAAAAAAAGAAATAGGGTATTTATATACCTACCTAAATAATATTAAACTAGCTTAAAAAAAAAAGCTACTAATATTATTAAATATATAATAATAAGGGTAATATTATAAGTATTTTTTAAGCTAAAAAATAATAAATTATATAAATTTAAAAATAATA
>JBBWSJ010000135.1:0-124429 GCA_038088505.1 Diaporthe velutina
AATAAGTTTTTTTAATATTAATTATAGGGGTAATATTAAAATTAAATAATTTATATTAAGCTATATTTTTAATATTAAAACTATTTTAATTAGTTAATAATTAAAATAATAAATTATTATAACCCTATTTATTTATAAGGTAAAGTTAATAGCTTAAATAGTAATAATAAAAAAAGCTATTTAGCTATAGAGATTACTAAAAAAGTTTAAGGCTTAATAGGGTAAAATTATTATAATAATTATTTATAAGGATAATTAGGGGGCTATTATTATATTAAAAAATTAAACTTATTATAATAAGGGGAAATATATTAATATTTAAAAGTTTTATATAAGAAAAGCTTATTAATAGGGAATAGTTTAAATATAGTATATATTAATAAGTATATAGCTTATTAATAAGCTTATAAAGCTATTAATAAGGTTAATATTTAAAAAATTTAGGGTTTAATTAAATTTTAAGGGATTAATAATAGTATAATAAGGAAAATAAGATATTTAATAGCTATTAATAGCTAAAAAAACTAGCTATAAATAGATAGTATAGGAGTAAGGGGAGTAATTAGCGTTAAAAAGTATTAATAATCCTTATTAAATTTTATTAAAGTAAGGGGAGTAATTAATATTAAGGAGTATTAATAATTTTTATTAGATTTTACAGATATTATAAAAGGAGAAAGATTTATAATATAAACTTTAGATATACTTAATTTAAGGGGGAGTATTAATTATTATAGAATAGGACACTTATATTAGTATATATCCTATACTTTATATATATATATAGTGGTCCCCTCGGGATTATTTTTATTTAGACTTCCTCCTTTAATAATACTGCACTTACTACGTTTAATAACGGGATAATGCAATAAATATTGTAGTTTGTGCAGGCACGGATTGTGCAATGGGTTGCGGGAGGCCAAACGCGGCGATCGCACTCTCGGCGTTAAAAAGCGGCCAGAATCCGCCGAAGGTCTAGGAAATGCCAATGAGAAGGCCGGGGAGGTGGCGGAGTTCGAAGTATCTGAGCGCCATCCTGTGTTATTGTGGTCTTGGTGTTCGGTGTGAGTGTTCCTAAAGGGAATAGACATTCAAGGCGGGTGAGACATAAAAACTTGAAGTGTGTGAACCTCTGCAGTCTCGGATGCGTGGGCTTGGGCCACTAATGTAATTTCTCCATCGACGTGCAGCTCTCGTCCACACCCAAGACGTTGAAATCGTTTCGGGTCCTTCGTAAAACGGCCTAGAATGAGAAGCCTTGGGAACAATGCTAAGTAACCCTGAAACATGGCAATGAGATGGACTGGGAATCCTTCAGGCTTTTGAACGCCATCATGGGCTCTCTGACTGGTTTTCATCTCGCTATTGCAAGGAATTTCCTCGATCCGAATTGGTACACCCAGATAAAAGCCTCAAGTCAGCAACTTTTTTCGTGAAAAATCTCTTGTCTCCCCAACTGGTAATATCCAGCAAACTGTGCCCTCTGTCGTCAACGACTAAGCAAGCCTGGGCCATGGGTTCTTGGAGAGATATGGCTGGTATTGCTGTAGCAATATGCTTGTGGATCTTCTGAGATGTGGGGTATTCCAATATTCCAGCCATTGCGGCAGTGTCGTCCCCACTAGCAATGTGATCCGCGGAGATTTTCGCAGGACTCGAAGCCCCCACGTCCACGAAGGCATATCGGGTGCACCCACGATCCCCGGGTGAACCGTGATCCAGCAAAGAGAATAAAGCAAGGCCCGCCTCCATAGACTCCAGAGAAATTGATCTCCAAGCTCTTGCTGGAAGCGATCTGCAACTGCCGTTACCGCATCGGAAGTCGACCCTGTCCAAACCCATTTATCTCATCGTCCCCAATATCGTTACCAGCCACAGACGTATAGTTTTAATTTATCCAATTGAGAGCGCGATTCTCATGTCCACCCCCACAGACGCGGACCTCACTACCCTCTATGATCGCCTTCGCGGCATCAAATATTATGCTGCGGTCGAAGGAAAGAGGCTCTGCGAGGGGATCGCGCCCCTTGTATTGGAGCACACAACAGCCGCCGGACGGGTTTTGGCTGTTAAAGTCAGTTCCCGAGGCAACATTAACAAATCTGAGGCGGATATGAGTACGTCTCCTGAGATCAAGACGTGTTGATGCTTTTCCTTTCCTCATCCTTTTGAAAGAAGACATCTAACCTACCTGTAACTATGTTCTAGTGCAATATGCTGCAACCCATGGCATTCGTGCGCCCAAGGTCCTTGGCTGGTACGAAATCCATACCCACAGACCTACAAGGCCTGTCGCAGTAGCCATGGTTGCCGACAAGGTGCCCGGTGTGCCTCTCGTGGATGTTTGGCTCGGCCTTAGCAAGGAAGCGCAGGCGAGCATCAAAGCGCAGCTCCGGAGCCAGCTCCAACAGATGCGTAATTGTACGCAGCCGTATATCGGGTGTGTCAACCGTCGACCCATACGCAATGTGTACGACCGCCTCTTTACTCATTTCTGCGGTCCATTTGAGAGTGAAGAAGATTTCGATGAGTGGTGCTTAGCCCGTGTCAACAAGGGATCACTTTCTCGTTGGAAATGGAAGAAGTTTTTGCAGCGCGAGCGGGAGAAGTCCGGCAAAAAGGACTTCGTATTAACTCATGGGGACCTGGCACCTAGGAACATACTGGTTCAGGATGGCGTTGTCACAGGTATCATTGATTGGGAGAGAAGTGGTTTCTTCCCTAGATACGCTGAATATGCATTTGCGATGGTACTTTGCCACTCGCATGAGGATTGGTGGATATCTGTATTAAAAGAAATTTTAGAACCTTGTTCGAAAGACAGGCTTGAGTTTACGCGCCTGGTTGAAGATAGAGGTTGGTAGTTGGAGGATCGAATTCTATTATCATCCTACCTGAGTCCTGATTGGATCCGTCTTCCCCGGGCTGTAGAAACATTCGGCATTGAAATAGGCCCAAGATACTCATATGTGGGTACCCGGTAGTTGTACATCGGCTGCGATGGCTACTACATGGATCTGAGACAGACATTTGATAGCCCCGTGCATCTGAGACCCGTGGACTGTCAGACATACCACAGACCGACCACCCCGCGCTTATTCATATTGATAGTGGCATCAGGAACAAGTACTTATGAAACATTTCAAGTTGTTACTCTCACCTCAGCTCGCCATCCAGGCGAACAAAAAGAGAGCGGAGATTCGCACGTATAAAAACGGAGGGTACACGGGTATATATAAGCCCCCAGTACACGTATAACGCTAACCACCCAAATTAGTATATATAATATTAGTTTAACCTAGCCACCATTGCTACTAGCTATCCCTATTATTACTATAGCAATACTACTATTACTACACTTACTATAGTAAGAATTATTTAAATTAATAGTACTTTAATTCCTAACTATTAAATCTACCCGTAGCAATTAGTTAACAATTATCTTACCACTAAGCCTTAAAACCTACATAATTTAGCACCTATACTATTACTGCAACGCTAAAAATTAATATATAAGTAATTAGATCTTCTTTTTAATACAAAAATAATTAATCTTAATAAGAATTTAATTAATACAGTGAAGCGTTAATTAAGGACTATTATTTACAAGTTAGTAACGATAGAAGCGTTATAGGGCGTTGAGTACTATAGCTATAAAAAGTACTAATAGGTAGTGAGGTAAGGTTGTAAGTGGGTTAAATGGAGGGCTCTAATTAGCTGCAGCTGCCTCGTATGTGAACCCTCCGTTTTTGTACGTGCGAATCTCCGTTCTCAACAAAAAAACGGCGACTATTTTACATCAGTGGGGCCCACTGATAGGTGGAGTATCGTAGCTTGGGAGAAGTAGAAAAATACATCACTGTACCACCTACAATTGGTCAAATGGACAGGGGCGCATAGTGGCTGACGCCAGGTTTGTGTAACACAGCCATGAGGCAACCCTCAGCCACTCTCTGCGGGGTTCCAGGTGTCCTTATGAAGTCTGTCATCTCAACTTCACAACCAGCAAGCTGGTTCCATCGCGCAGTTGCTCCATCCTTGATCAAACAACCGCTTGCTTTGCATTGTATTATGGACCCTATTGCTGCTCTCTCCTTAGCAGTGAACGTTATACAGTGCGTTGACTGGTCCAGACAGATCGTCTGCAAGGCAAAGGAGCTGTACCAGTCTGGCACCTCGCAAGATGTCTCAGAGAAGGAAACAGTCACAGAGCGACTCATTAACCTCGCCAATCGTGTCAAAAATCTACAAAGAACAACGACTTCGAAAGATGCAAATCCTAATCTAGACCGAATCTGTGGTGATTGTGTCACTGTAGCAGATGAACTACTCCATCGTCTACAGCGGTTGGAAGTTCCAAAGGATGGTGTCGAGCATCGACGATGGAAGAGCTTCCGCCAAGCTCTGAAAACAGTTCAGTCGACGAGCGATATCAACGCGATGGCAAGCCGTTTGTCCTCACTGAGAGATGAGCTGACTACAGAGATAGTAGTCATAACCAGGTAGGTTACCGTACTCAGGTGATTTTATTGGAATGAGAGGTTAACTCCCAGCAAAGCAATGAACTGGCCCAGCTTTCTCTGGATGGCAAGAAGCAGGCCGATAAGTTGGATGCAGAGATGCAAAAGATTGTCACAGCCATCGCTGATGGCCAAGACGACCACAGCATTCGAACAATCGTTGATGGCATTGCAGCACACCAGCGCACAGAGCTTCAGAAGTTGGTGGCAGCTACTATCCGACATGATTTGAAGTTCGGATCTCTGCAGAAGAAGTCGCAAGATGTTCTCAGCAGCCTCTTGAGCTTGAACACCTCTACGACTAGTCAAATCGAGAGGAAATTCGACCAGCTCCATTCCAAACTTGATTCGAGGGACCAGATGATTCTGTCTTCTTTGAGGTCATTCCAGGCACGGTTCATCCAAGAGGACAGGAGGTTGAAATTTTCTCGGATTGTGTTGTGCTTTCTCGATTGTCTGAGGTTTGACCTCATTGACATGAGACATTCTGCAATCGCTAGAGAGCATGCTGAGACGTGCTCATGGGTGTTCAGGGACCCCTCTACTACACGGGTATGGAGTCCATTCTCTCAGTGGCTTGCAGATGTCGCCGGAATCTATTGGATCGGTGGGAAGGCAGGATCTGGAAAGTCGACCCTGATGAAGTTTGTCTGGAACCACCCAAGGACGACTCAACTGCTCACTCACTGGGCAGGCAATGCGCGTCTTTTGTCTGCTGCCTTTTTCTTCTGGAATAGCGGTGAGAAGATTCAGAGCTCACAGGAGGGACTTTTCAGGACCTTGCTGTACCAGCTTTGCCAATGCTGTCCTGAACTTCTTCCCAAGGCCTTCCCGGACGAGTGGAAAACGATGTCTGGAAAAGCGTCAACCGATCTCAAGATCGAGAAAGCTGCGCCCAAGTCGTTGGCTGAGCTGAAAGATGCGTTTCGGAGAATTATCGCCTGCGCCTCTCAGAGCCTAAAGATGTGCATATTTATTGATGGCTTCGATGAGTTAGAGGGTGACCTTATGGAGATCACAGACTTCATGGTACACGTCGCCCAGTTATCTCCGTACTTCAAAGTATGCTTATCCAGTCGACCCTGGCCGGTCTTTGAGACCGCCTTCGATGGTCAACCCTCGATGAGGATGCAAGACCTGAACGGTGACGACATCAGGCTCTTTTGTCATGACAAACTCAGCCGCGATCCCAAGGTTCGAAAACTGCTCGGACCCGAGCCGAGACAGGCAGAATGGCTGGTTGAAGAGGTCGTGAGGAGGGCCTGCGGCGTCTTTTTGTGGGTACATCTCGTCGTGAACCTGCTGATTCAAGGCATCCAGGATGGGGATGATACGATGGCGCTATACCGTCGACTTCTAAGTCTCCCAGTGGACCTGCAGCCCTTGTTCCATCGGATCCTAGGACAGATTGAGCCTGTCCACCGAGCAGAGGCTTCACACATCTTCCAGATCTTTCGAGCAAATGGAAATAGCCTCGATATTTTGACTATGGACAGAGCCCTGAAGTATGCACCGCCACACACCTTCGACCATGTCTTGAAGATGAAGGTCACACCTTTGTCCGTTGTTAGGTCACCACAGAACCGCGCATTCCTTGAGCGAATTGTTGCGCGAGGAATTCGACGTCTGAACTCCCGAAGCCGAGGCCTACTTGAAGTAGGCGAAGTAGGTGAAGAGGAGCCAGACGATATGACAATAGAGGAGCTGGATGAATTCGAGAGTCCACCCGCGCGCATACATCCATACACAAGACATTTTTCATCAACCCAAGTTTCAGGCTTCAGGAGGACTGTATCACCAGGGAGAAATTCGAGGCGTCTCCGCGGCTTCCACCGGATACACGACAATTCAGAGCCTCGTAAGAACCCGTGTCTTCATGATCGGCAGAGTACAGAGCCTCGTGGTCCTTTACAAGTGCCGATCCGGTATCTACACCGGACTGCTCGAGACTACCTTGAGCAGCCTCATGTTTGGAGGGAAATTTTGGACATGTCTCCTTCTTTCGATCCTAAGACGGCCTTACTCGCAGCCGGGTTGGTTGCCGTCAAAATGTCACACAGTGGGCGGCAGACCTCTACAGCCCCAGATATGACGCCGTCGTCTTTTGCACGATACCTACAGGGTCTGAACTTGACGCCCTCGGCTTTGCATGCCAGGCTGATTGATGATCTTGACAGGACATTTGAGGCACGGAATATGGAAGAAGGTCTTGAGCGCCTGGACTTACACGCCTCGAAGAAATTTGTGGAGGCTTGGGAAACCCTGGGGCCTTCCCTCGAACTCAAGGCGATCAACGGTACTCTCTGTCAAGGCTATGAGCTCGCTTCTATGGTACGAGGTGCCTTCCAGTTACCATGGTATACTTCGCTCAAAGACAAAGATGAAGGTATTGGCTCAACAGTCTGCCTCACGGACAACCAAGGGCTCCCCCTGGCGTTTTCAGCTATCTCAAAGAGCGTCAAAATACCTGCCTTCTTAGCTATGGCCCTATCTTGGCATAAATGGGCTTCTTGGCTCTGCAATAGATCTGAGAGCGATAGTCAGCCTGCGGCGGCGCCTTGGCCAGGATCCATATCCCTCCTCCACTCGGTGATTTCGGCGCCGGGACACGGTCCAGACAACTACAAATTCCACAGCCACACTATTTGGGAGTATGTCATAACTCTGGTGCATAATCTGAGCAACATTCATAGTTCGAATCAGATCTTTAAGCCGTGGCTTTCTGTCTTTGAGATCATGTTGGACAATGATGCTGATCCTTGCGCATCTTGTATCCACGACTCGCAGGAATTTGTCAAAGCCATCACCTATCTCGAAGGCTGGACGGGGCCTAGTGCGGTAGCCAGCCACATGAACCCAGTCAGTGGAGGTGTGGCATCGGCAGGCTGTGATGCAGAACAATGGAGCCCTAACAACTTAGTTCGTTATCATCATTCAGTTGAGGCTGTGGTTCGGGACGTTTTTGTTCGGCGCAAGATAACTGGAGCAGAGAAGCTTCTCAACCTTTTGCACAAAAAGAAGAGAATGTGGGAGAACTTGAATGTCAGAAGGCAAGACGATCAAGATAGCGACGAGGGAGGCATAGATTACCCGCACTGGGTGTCGTAGCCTGATGGGCAGTATGTTATAGCATATGCAAAGGTTCTCCTAGCTTGCCATTATGGCTGTCCCCTCAGCTATGGGCTATAGTACACACAACTACCTATACTCGCAGTTGGGAAAGGTGCAGGTTAGCTCGCCGGCTAGGTACTACCCAAGACCGAAACGGCCATCCAAGGCAGCGCGGCTAATATAGCTAATCGCGAAAGCGGCAGCTTGGACCACGTCAGAGGTATTGCATCCTTCGTGACAGCTGCGCCTTTTTGACAGAGGTAGCAATCGCCAGCTTGGGCGCTAGTAAACCATTTCTCTACAGGTACAACCACATCACACTGGGGAATGGCGACTCGCAGTCAGTCCACGGGAAAGTCTTCCAGCAGTGGCTAGTTGTGTAGATGCTCTCAGTCGTTTGTCCTTACTCTATGACAATCCTCTGTGTGGAAGTATTGGACCGTTTTCTATCGAAGGTGTAAAACTAGCATTCGCAGGACATGATGCGGAGAAAGGTGGTCGCCTCTCATCCAACGTAATCATGGTTGCCTTAGGCGACATTAGGGGTCGGTGTGAGTCATGCGCGAATGAGCAT
Organism: Diaporthe velutina; assembly: GCA_038088505.1. Lineage (NCBI taxonomy): Eukaryota > Fungi > Ascomycota > Sordariomycetes > Diaporthales > Diaporthaceae > Diaporthe > Diaporthe velutina. The sequence goes on from JBBWSJ010000135.1 coordinate 8,206, forward strand.
CGAGCCGTTCCGCGCCGGGCTCCGTCACGTCCTGAGCATCTCCGAGCCCCGGCCTCTCGGGGCCCCGGTCTTTCGGAATAGGCAAGGTGGAGAGCCCAAGCCAGAAGGGGCAAGAAAAAATAATTGCTCGTCACTAGATCAAGATCAGTCCTTTCTTCTACCCGATTCCCATTTTCAGAACTAACCTCAGATGTAGTAGCGCAAGAGGGCTGACAAGCACAGCTCATCTAACTACCTCGGTGCGTACTCATCAACGGGAACCGCTTCTCTCGGCGCTCTGGAGTAGGATTCTATCCAAACACACTCCAACCTCGAGTATAGACAACACCAGCTTCACAGGCCCGATCGTGCTTCTACACCACATATCGGAACAACATGGCGACCTCAGTTATTGTCACAGGCGAACACCAAGAGGCCATCGCCATGCGCAACATCCACGCTATCGATGACGACACCTCAGCTTCCCTCGTCGACCGCCAATCCGACGGCGCTCCTGCAGTTCAGCCGAAACCACCAGGCCTTCATCCAGTCGTTCTTACCGCACAGCTCGCGGGAGTAAACCTGCTGAGCTCCATGATCAATGGATACATCACAGTCGGCCTCCCCCGCATCGCTGCCGACCTCAAACTGCCCGAGGAACTCTTCTTTTGGCCATCATCCGTCTACGGCCTCGCTATAGCGTCTACCCTCCTGCTGGCCGGCTCCGTTGCCGATATTCTCGGCACCCGGACTGTGGACTTGTCAGGCTGCTTCGCGCTCGCAGCCAGCATACTCGGGAGCGGCTTCGCGCGGACAGGCGTGCAGTTCATCATCCTGAGAGTCCTCCAGGGGGTCGCAATGAGCCTGCACCTGTCGTCTTCCGTGTCTATTGTGGCCGGTAACCTGCCACAGGGTCGAAGCAGGAACGTTGCATTCTCCTGTATCGGCCTCAGTCAACCGCTCGGGTTCTCGCTCGGACTGGTTATTGGAGGCATTCTGGTCGACTCCATTGGTTGGCGTGCGGGCTGGTTCATTGTCGGTGGCGCGATGCTGCTGCTTTTTGCGATCGGGCTTTGGGTTCTGCCCAAGAGCAAGCGGAACTCCCAAGGCATCATGGTCCAACTGGCTACCAAGGTAGGTTGGGTCGGTGCAATCATTGCGTCGGCGTTCTTCGCCTGCTTGTCCTACTTATTGGCGTAAGTGCTGAGAAACTGCCGACACCAATCCCATCAGAATGCCGGAGAGAAGCTCACAAGGTCACAGAATCATAAGCACTGATGTCGACAGGATCCGTGACACTGAAACCATTGTCCTTCTTTCGGTTGCTACTGCAGCTCTACCGGCCTTTTTAACTTGGGTTCACTACCGCGTCAAAGCCGGGAAGACGGCCCTGATTCCAAATAAACTCTGGAAAAACATGGCATTTTCCACTGTATGCTTTGCCATGCTTATATCTTTCGGTGTTCTCAACTCGATGGAGCAATATAGCAGTTTGTTGTAAGCTATCTATACCCTTGACGTCTTCCCAAACTACCTTCGACTGCCGGCATACTGATCGATTGTCCACAACCAGTTTCCAAGAAGTCCAGCAACTGCCAGCTCTTCAAGCATCTATTAGAATCCTGCCGAGTCTGATAGTAGGCGTTGCATTGAACTTTTCCACAGGCCTTCTCGTCGACAAGATTCCCGCATCCTGGCTCGTCGTTGGCTCATCAGTCCTGTGTGCCATCGCCCCTCTCCTCATGGCCCTCGTCCAGCCACAGTGGCCATACTGGTACAACGCGTTCTTTGCGCAGATCCTCATGCCCATCAGTGGCGATGTGCTCTTCACCGTCGGACTTATTGTGGTCTCCAACGTCTTCCCCGAGGACACGCAGTCGCTCGCCGGGGCCGTATTCAATACCGCTGCACAGTTTGGCAACTCACTCGGCCTGACTGTGATGCAGGTAGTGTCGACACTGACAGCTAAAGGCCATCCTGGTGCCGCCGGGTCCCCCGAGAAGCTCATGGCTGGGTATCGGGCGACCTTTTGGACTGCGTTTGCGCTCATGGTGTCGCTCGCTTTTGTGACCACCTTTGGCTTGCGGCGAGCTGGCAAGGTGGGCGCCAAGCGTGACTGAATGGTTAAGCTATTGAGTCGTGATCACAGCCGTTCCTATCAGAAGGCGGCGTTGTTCTAGAAAGATGCTTGCATCTTAGATGGGCCTTGGGAAAATTCAGGACTGTTCTGTGGCGGTCGATATCAAGATATCTTCATTAATAGTACTCAAGTACTTGGTTCAAGTGATCTCTACTCTTCATAATGTAAAAACTGCTCTTGATACACTCCTAATACCCTGTAAAGGAGACAAAATATCCATTGTTGCTTGAATTGTAGCCTAGTGAGTCCACATGCATGTAACCCCATACACACCCGCCTTCGCCCACCCCCAGCTTTACACACACAAGACGACGTATTATGGGCAATCTGAAGATTGTGCACAATTAATATAATTCAGACTGGATATGACGAAGCTCCCTAGATATATGGTACAGACTTACTGCAGTTGATTAGGACTCAATCACGGTTGCGGGTGAGTGAGTACGTAGGTACATGGATTTACTTGGTTGCGGGGAATCAGGAAATTTTTTTACTTTTGTTTCTCTTAAAGGAGTTCTCGGGTCTCATATGATGCTTTGCCTTAAGTCAACCAATTACCACCTAATCCCAATAATTTAGGAACCTGTGCCTGGCTCCGAAAAGGACTAGCCGAGCTGACATTGCGTAGTAGTTAGCGTTGATGCCGCGGCGCCCCCCCCCCCCCCCATGCACGTTTTGTAGGATGCGGATGCTTGGCAGCATCAGATGTCAGCTCAGCTGGATTCTTGTCCACTGCATTGATGCCTGCCTCCCCTGACAACACCCGACTCATAAAATTTGCATAGCACGCGCGAACCAGGGAGATTCGAAGTCATATCTGTTCTAGGCTCCGCGTCGAAACGAGCATACTCGGATACGACTTTTCTTACCAATGAAGAACAAATTTCGTGAGGTGCTGCCGTTTCGGCGCAAGCAGGCTACAGCCACGGACACAGGCCCTTACGAACCCATTGACTCCTCAAAGGAGGAGATCAGGATCATACACCTACTCCCCGGAGATTTTGACGACACGATCAACATCGAGCTGGTACCGGTATCTCTCTCAAACAACCCCCCACCACAGTATGACGCCCTCTCCTACGTCTGGGGTCTAGAGCAATGCCAGACACCGGCTTTCGTCAACGGCAAACCCATCACAATCACCTCAAACCTGGACATGGCTCTTCGTTACTTCCGGGATAAGTACGACGAGAAGACACTGTGGGTTGATGCGGTGTGCATCAACCAGAAGGACAATGTGGAGAAAGGTCCACAGGTTCAGATGATGGGACAGATTTACTCCAAGGCAGCCCAGGTCCTGGTCTGGTTAGGGCCAGCTGCCGACGGAAGCGACGAGCTTCTGGAGCGCATGTCTCAATGCATCACAGAAGAGGAGATATCAGACCAAACTCTGCAGAGCTCGTCACTCGCCATGATGGGCCGGCCGTGGTTTACTCGCATCTGGGTTCAGCAGGAGATCGCACTCGCCGCGCTAGACCCAACCGTGTGTTGTGGGAGACATTCCTTGTCATGGGCGGACTGGTGCCTCTGCACGCTAAGGTTCCTGTTTGCGCTCGAGAACGGGTTCCAAGAGGTGATGCATCGACAGGCGATGGAGGGCGTCGCCATCCAGCCACTTGAAACCGACAGTGATGAAGTCGCAGAGCAGAAATACCAAAAGTTGCTGAAGCACATCGAGAACAACAAGAAGGCGATGGCTATTCAAAAGGCTCTTCTCACGCTGGAGAACCTCGCTTCTCTCCGGGCGAGAGTAGAGATGGCTTCTGGGACTTACAATGACAAGATGTTTGAGATCACGGCCTACATCAAAGCCCAAAAGGACCCTCGAGCTTTACCATCGACGACAGGTACCAACAAACCACCCCTCAGTGCTGAAGAGCTTAGGAATTTGTTCACAGAAATGGGAATGGGCGAAGAAGCTATGAGAGACTACATCAAGTCCTACGTTGGTCGTGATGACCCAACCGAATTCCCACAGCTCCTGGGCACGGTCTCGCACCTGAATGCCACAGACGACCGAGACAAGGTGTTCGGCATCTTGGGGCTGGCGAGGTTTCTAGGCGAGCCGATCAAGGCCGACTACAGCAAAACCAAGGGGCAGGTATATTCGGAAGCCATGGCCACCATCATCAGAGACAGTCTGGACCTCAGCTACACTAGGCTGTCGATTGTTGATTCCAAGAAGAAAGGCCTGCCGTCGTGGGTGCCTGAGATAGGCGGCAAAACCCTGCGTGGCGCAGACATTTTACCCAACTATCGTGCCGTTGAAACGGCGCTGAAATCGGCACCTGCGGGGGTGCCGCCCGCGACCTTCTCAAACGACTACCAGACGCTCACAGTTGGGGGTGTCGAGCTTGGCCGCGTGTCGGTAGTCATTGAGACGCCGGTTATGGAGGATCCGGGGTTGTCCAACCCCGACGAGAGGTTCACACTGAAGAATGAGCTCAAGTCTCTGATTGTTGAAAAGGGCATTCCTTTGTCAACCGTGTGGCAAACCTTGATAGGCAACAGGGTCACAAACTTGCTCTTGGAACGCGATGCAACCTGGACCGACGCGCAGGTGGAGCTGCTTCGAAGCGGGGACAAGCTGCTCCAGGCCGTTACTATCATGTGTGGACAGCATGACCAGGTTCCACAAGAAAGCCAAGATCATCTGGACCAGGATGACCTGAGGTTCCTCAGACTTCAGTTCTGGGAGACATGTCGAAAAGCCACGCTGTTCTTCACGGACACAGGAAAGCTGGGCTTGGTGGTAGGGAAGGTGATAAAGGGAGATGTCGTGGCGGCACTGTTTGGAGTAGGCATGACTTTCGTTCTGCGAAAAGCTTCAACACTTTCGACCTTCATGAGGGAACTCGGCAAGAAAGAAAGAACGCAAGAACCGACGTACGAGATGATTGGGACCTGCCATGTTGGAGAGCACAAGTTGGGACACGTGGACCGGGAATCTGGCTTTCAGACGTTCGTCATCAATTGAGACGCACCCGCCAAGTATGAGGACGCGCTCGCGTGGTTTGAAGGGAAATAGTCTGGACCCATCGACAAGGACACACTGAGGAGTCGCTGTCCCTATATGTATACCATCAGATTCACATTGAGAGATCCCGGGTGGCTGCATCCGCCGCCACCCTCCCCATATTGCAGTATGAAGCCCCCGGTCTTACTTGGCATCGCGTATTATTGTTCAGATTTCCCTGGACGAAAGCCATTGGACTAGACACAACGCCAGCGGGTCAAGGCCGGGCAAAGCTTGAGGAGATAGATACACCTCCGGCACGGAGCGGGCCGCTTATCACTGGACTGGGGAGCCGGAACTCGGCCTCGTCTCTGGCAGAGCGGGGAATTCATCCTGGACATCGTCCCATCTCCCTTACATTCTGGCCGTGCCCTCCATAGTCTTTTAACTCGATCTGCACTGAATCTATGGACACGACCGTGAGATGAAGTAACCCCATTGTTATTATTCGGACAGTCAATTGACAGACTCATGAAAATAACTCCATCATGAGGACAAGACCAGACCAGGACAGTTATACGCAAGGGCACACGGTCCCTCTGCAGGACCATCTGCCACGCCGCCATGCCTCACCCATTCCGGAAGAGGTGTACAAACCCTGGAGGCTACCTCAGCAACAGGCATATGTGTTCGTGGACATCAATGTCGTCGATACAGTGGCCGGCAAGATCCTACCAGGTCGCATAGTCCGCATCCAAGACGGCCAGATCAAATCCATCACGCCCTCCTCCGAAGCCCCCGCCACCGAGGCAGACCAGTTTCCAACATACCGGCTCGATTACAAAGACGATGCCATCTACATCAACTCGGCGGGAAAGTACCTCACCCCAGGCCTGATCGACAACCACGTCCACCTCACCTCCGTCCCCGGCGAGCCAGACCTGCAGTCCGCCATGGCCACGCCCGCGGCCGTGTCCGCCCTCCGACAGCCGTACCAGTGCAAGGCGATGCTGGAGCGCGGCTTCACGTCCGTCCGCGACTGCGGCGGCGCGAGCCTCGCGCTCAAGGAGGCCATCTCGGACGGCGTGTTCCCCGGGCCGCGGCTCTTTATCGCGGGACATGCCCTCAGCCAGACGGGCGGGCATGGAGACCGGCGGGGTGCCCACGAGGGGGGTGATGCTGTGGGGTGCTGTGGTGGCGGCGGCGGCGGCGAGCTGGACGGGGGTTTGAGTATGGTCGTCGACGGCGTGCCGGGCGTCCTGGCTGCAGCACGCACGCAGCTTCGGCGTAAGTAAACTCGTCTCTCTCGAACTGTCTCAGGAGGCGATACACCATCGTCGTCTCTTTCAGCCACAAAATACTCCTCCGTGGAGAAGCGCACACCCTAGAGCTATTCCCAAACCACCAAACCAAAAAGTCGCTAACCTCAATCCACCAAAACAGGCGGCGCAGACTTCATAAAATTCATGGCCGGAGGCGGCGTGGCCTCCCCCACAGACCCCCTAGGCAGCATCCAATTCACCCCGGAGGAGATGCGCGCAATCACAACCGCCGCCTCGGACGCAGGGACATTCGCCACGGCACACGCGTACACCCCCGCCGCCATCCGGCGCGCAGTCGAGGCCGGCGCGCGGGGCATCGAGCACGGCAACCTGATGGACGCGACGACGGCGCGCCTGCTCGCCGACAACGGCGTCTTCCTGACGCCGACGCTGATCACCTACTCGGCGATGGCGGATCCGAAGTACGCCGGGTTCCTCCCCGGCGCCAACGCGGCCAAGAACGCCGAGGTCCTGGAGCGCGGGCTCGAGTCTGTTCGGCTCGCGCGCGAGGCCGGCGTGACGATGTGCCTCGGGACCGACCTGCTGTCGTTCCTGGGCGCGGAGCAGCTGGGCGAGTTTGGCCTGAGGGCGAGCGTGCTCCCCGCGGACGAGGTGCTGCGGCACGCTACCGTCAACCCGGCGCGGATGCTCGGGCAGGAGGGCAGGCTGGGCCAGGTGAAGGAGGGCTTCGTTGCGGACCTGCTGGTCCTGAACAGCAACCCGCTCGAGGACGTGACGGTTTTCGAGAGGCCGGAGAAGCACTTGCTCGGGGTGATCAAGGAGGGCAGGGTGTTTGCGAGCAGGTGGTCGAAGCTACCTGTTGATGTTGAGCCGAAGAGGACGCGGCTTGAATGAAAAGCGGAGACCGGATCCTGAATGAGAACATGAGAAGCCACTCAGTTGGCCCGGCATCTGTCTGCTTGCTTTGCAGCCTCATTTGGCGTTGGCGAGGGTGCTGCAGACGTTCATAATCACGTCCACGAAAGGCACGCATCTTGGGGTGCTTGTTCAAAAGTTCTCATCATTCATTCAAGTTAGGCCATGTACAGGCACGCTACTTATCTTAGGTATACATATAGATGAACTGCGTGCAACGGTATCTATGCAATCAACCCCAGGAAAAGTATGTCAAGGTAATGTAATATCCACAGCACCGAACGAGAAGAAGAGAAAGAGACTCCTCGGTGCCCTCGACTCAGGTATCATACACCCCTCCACCTATTTACCTTTCCCATTCGCCTTCCTTAGTCGCCCTCAATGCACCCGTCAACGCCATGCCCTACAATGCCTTGCCGTATATATCATAAGGAAAGGCATCTCCACGGGAACGAATCACAAAAGAAACACCGCCCCGTCCCACTAAGAGACAAGCGTGAAGTCCCTAGCGGGATTCGCACTACCCTCCTCACCTAGCCCCGGATCACGTCGGCCACCGTCGCCGCTGCTCATTTCCTAAAGCCCGCCAGCACTAGGGCTCCTCTTCCCTCCACCACCGCCGCTCTTGTCACCGCTACCCTGTATCGACATCGCTGCCTCCATCCGCCGCCTCCTCTCAATCTTGGCTTCGCGCGCCTGCGCCTGCAGAGCAACCTCCTCGAGGCTGATGATCTTGCGGCTGGCCTCATTACGGTCCAGCCGCCGTCCCTCTCTCTCGGCCTTGAGCTTGTTCTCCATGTCCTTCAGCCGGTGCATCCACTTGAGCTCGGCGTCCAGCGGCGCGCCTGGCGACATTGGCCCGTGGGACCCTGCCGCTGATGTCACGTCGCGCGTGTTGTGATTATGATTGTTGTTCTTGTTGTAGTTGCCCAGGCTGCTGTGGCGTGGGCCGTACTCATTAATCACATCTTGCGCGGCAGCAATCTCGTTGTCGGACCGGTGGGACGTTTCTCTCGACATCGTCTGTCTTGTCACAGTCTCCTTTGTCATTGTTGAGGCTCGGCTCGTTGCCCGGTGTGTTGACGAGCCGCTCGATGTCGTTGGCGCGCCACCACTGACGTGTCGCGAGCTCTGGCGGCTGCGTTCACTGCGTTCACTGCCCCTCTCACCCGATCTGGCCCGCGCTGTCGGCCCGGTTGGAATGCTGGGGCTGGGGCTACCATCATCATCAAATTCCCTTTCTGCCCGAGGGTCAAGCATAGCGTGGCGGACCTCATTTGCTGTGCGGAGGGTCGCGTTCTCCACCTTGAGCTGGCGATACGCATCCTCGAGTTTCGCCATGCGCTGTTTCTGCTCCTCGAGAAGTGCCTGGCTCATCTGTCCGGCGATACCAATGGATCCCGTGGCCACTCCATTGCGAACAATTGACTCGATCTTATCAAGCTTCTTAATGCGCTTGTCGAGGCTGTCCTCTAGGTGCTGGTACTCACGCCAGAGCTCGCGTTCGACCGATTTGACACGGTCTTGGAACTTGCTCACGATGGATTCGATGGTCCTGACAGCAGCCAGGAGGTTCTTGCTAAACCCGGGCAGCATGGTAGCGACCGACTCGAGAGATGGAAGCGCGCGGCCGCTGATCAGGCTGTTGTCGTGCGCCCAGTCCGTGCCGCAGAGGCTCGACAAACGCGTCCAGAGGACGAGAAGGAGACTGTTGCGCTCGTTGAGTTGTTCCTTGAGGGATTGTTCGAGCTTCGTGAGCCGCTGCTTGTCCTGGCTCTTGGCGGCCTCCAGCTCTTTGATGCGCAGCTCGGCAGTAGACATTGTGCCATGGACGTGTTGTTGTGTCTTTTGGTATGTCTCAAACTGGTGCTTCGTGTTGCGGTGCGCCTGTTGTTCTTTCGCGAGGGTGTCGCCAAGTCGACGAGATTCGAGCGCGTGGCTCTCGAGAAGTTCGTCACGCTGCTTGATGAGATGATCCTTCTCGTTGAGAGCGGCTCGAGTGGCATCCAGCTCTCTGCACGTGGTATCAAGATCGTTCTGAAGTTTGGTGATGTCCTGTAAAGGTGCATTAGAACAGTGTCCTTTCACGAATTTGATGGATGGACGAGAAATGAAACTCACTCTGAGGAAGCTGGATCTCGTGCCGTTGAGATCCCCCAGCGCCTCCCTTAGGTTGGTTTCGAGCTCCACCAGCCGTGCCTTCCATTCCGCCGCCTCGGTCTCCTGCCTAGAAAGACTCTTACGCAGCTTCCTGGCTTCGTCCTTGGCGGTGGACATCTCCCTGTTGAGGTTGTTGACCACCTGCTGCACGTCCTCCTTCTCCTGGTTTGCCACGACCTCGCGCTGGTGTCGCTCCGATTGAAGTTGGTTCTCCAGCTCCTTAACCCTTTCCTTCTCCTCGCGGAGGGCAAGCTCAGTGTTTGCCAACTGGCCGACCAGATCGCCGATGCGCAGCTTGTCGCTCTCTTGCTCTTCCCGAAGGAAGGAAATCTCGCTCTGAGTGGATTCGAGCTGTATACCAAGCCTTTGCGCTTTGTCGTTGGACTCGAGAAGTTTGGCCTCCAAATCTTCAAGCTCCTTGTTTGCTTCGGCTAGTTCCGTCTCCAGTTCCTGGATGCGTTGGAGCTGCGTTTCTTGTGTGTCTTCAAAGCGTATCATGTCCTCGCTCAGCCTGCGCATCTCTTCCTGCAGAGCTTCCTGGTTTTCATTACGCTCCGCCAGTTCTTGGCTAAGCCGCGCGATCTCTTGCTCCCGCTGCTCATTTTCGCCCTCCAGGTGGTCTATTTCGTCTTGTGCTTCCTCACGCAAAGCATTGAACTCATGGTCCAACCCGGAGTTTTCCTGGAGAAGGTCGTCACGCTCCTGCTGCAACGTGAGCAGGTCGTTCTGGGTCGCTTCAAGCTCTTCCTGCAGCTGGTTGGCCGCTGTCTCCGCCTGTTTCCTGCCTTCTAGCTCGGCCTCGTACTCCTGCATATAATTGCCTAGCTCCTGTTGCAGGTCCTGGTTTTGCATCTTGACCTCATTGAGCTTGTCTCGGAACTCAGCCAACTTGTTCTCGAGCTCCTCGCGTTCAGGGTCTTCATCTAGCGTCGCGGTGCGCGTCATGCCGCTCCCACGAGATTGTGGCCGGTCGTGGGCACCAGCCCTGGATGCGGACCTGTCGAGAAGGCTGTCAACGGTCGATGGCGTGGGCCCACCCCGGCGCGCAGCCATCTTCAGGTCCTCAATTTCCTGATAGAGCCTCTCTTTCTCGCGATTTCTTGATGTGAGCATTGACGTTTGTGCGCCGACCTCGCGCCTCAGCTCGGCATTCTCATGCCTCAGCTGCTCGCTCTCCCGACGGAGCTCCTCAACCAGAGACACACTGACGCTCATTGCCCCGTTCATCGTGTCTGCTTCTGACATACGCGTCTGCGGCCTTGACGGCGACGAGGGCCGACCCTTCTTGGTGATGTTGTAGATATTAGTAGTGTGGCTCATACCTGACGGTTGCGAGGCATGGGATGACGGGCGACCTCCGAGGTTGTTCGTGCTGTTGGCCAAGTCTTGCTTTAGACGGAAGACCTCGTCTCGCAAATTGCGGTTCTCTTCGTTCATCCTCTTGTTTTCTTCGTCTCCCTGCTCCCGCCGTGCCATCTCCGTCCAATAGAGTTCCCTCCACGCGTCCATCTCATCATCATCTTGGCCTAGAGTCTGTCCCACGCGGTTTTCATTGATGGTCTGCAGATTCTTGACCACCTCAGCCATGCGCCTCTTTTCTGCCTCCTTGTTCATGCTCTCTTCCTTGAGTCGCTCAATCTCGGTCACAAACTCGTCGACGCGCTCGCGTAGGTAGATGAGCTCCTCCTCGTTCGCATGGGCGTCGTAGTCGTCCGGCACCGGCCCCGAGGATCCACCACTCTTAGCGGTATCGGGTCGCTCGTCTTCATCCTTGACTTTCTTCTCGAGCTCCTTGACACGGCGGCGGAGAACCTTGTTGTCGCGCTGCATGACGGCAACACTGGTCTTAAGCTCCACATTCTCCGAGATCATCTCCTTAATACCTTCTTCGGAAAGCTTGTCGAGCCGGTCGCTCAGAAACATGACCTTGAGCTTGAGGTCAAAGTTCTCCTTGGACAGCCGTTCTATGGTACTGCTCTGCTCCTTGAGGGTAAGGTTCTTGCCAGTACGAGTGGTGCTCGCGCTCGCGCCAAGATTGACCTCAGACAACTTCCTCCTGGGCGTGACAAACCCACTTTTGCTCCGGTACTCCCTAGCCAGAGACTCGGGGACCTGTACATTCCTAACGTGTCGGGCGATGGCCGTGTCGGTCGGTTCGGTCAGGGGCTGCCTTGGAGCCTTTGGGGTCTTGAGTCTTTCATCATTAACATTGTCGGACGACATGCCTTCATATTCATCCAGAGGCTCAAGGGGCTCGACGCCAATGCGCCCTGTCGAGTCCTCGCGGAAGTCAGAAGCCATGCTGCCCATGCTTATCTGCCGCGTGACAATGTTGCTCATACTGCTGTTCCGCGAGGTTCCCAATGCAGGTATAGCGCCGCCGGACTGCAAAGCGTAGTCTGCGCCAAGACCTCCCGCTGTCCCGGCCGTGGCGTCGCTTTCGACATCGTCGTTGAAGGAGGACGAGGAGGAATGGTGGCTTGCCATGCGGCTGCGCAGGTATTTTGGGCGTTTGCCGCTCTTCAGGCCATGGCCGGGTGTGTTCCCCGCGTCGACGCTGATTTTCGGTATGCCCAAGTCTGGACGCCGTTGCGATGAGGCGCCCGATGTCCCGGAAGCTCGTGATGTACGCGAGGTATTGGCTGGCCGGAGCAGCGAGTCGTCCATCCAAGAATCGTGTTGCATAACGCTGTCGCCTTCTTCCTGGGGGAGCTGGCTATCATCTGCGGGCGCGCTGTTGCTGTTTCCATTACTGATCCTGGACATGGCTCTTGAAATGGTACGCGCAGTGGTGGCGCCAGTCGGAGATGATGAAAATGCCTCGAGGGCGGAAGTGCCTTCTGGGACATGGAGCTGGTCGGATGCTGACTCTCTCTTGGGCTCTGGGCTCGGCTGGTAGGACTCGGCAGGTGTAGGGATGTGAGGCAAGGAAGGTTCGTCTTCGGTCGCCTGCTGGGGTGCAGGTCGTTGTGAGGAAGCTGAGGTAGCAGCATGACCACCTGGCTTGGGAGGTTTTGAGGGTGAGTCGAACACGAAGGTGTCGGTCATGCCGAGCGAATTCAGAGTCGGCAGGGGAGAGATCGGGGTGGTGAAGCTAGACTCAATATCTTGTAGCTGCTTCCTGACCATTTGCGCCGTATATGAGTCGTTGTGTTCGGAATCGGGCAGGCCGCTGTGGCCTTCAGCAAAGCTGTGGTCACCTGCGCTGCCAGCATGTTGTTCTTGCGCGGGTTGTTGTGGTTCACCCTGGTTTCGCGAGCCGCTCGGAGGGCGGAGATTAGGGATATCATCTGCTCTCAGGACGGTGCGTGGCGCGGAGGACACTGGGCGCGTAGGGGTCGGCTCGTTGTTGTCGCGGGGTTGATCCTCGCCCTCGCCGTGGTCGTGGTCGCGGTCATCTTCTGGATGACTGGGCGTGCCAGGGACTCGGTATGCGGTCGAAGGTCGCGAGATGTCTTGCTGGTGACCCGAACTTTCTATCTCCAAAGTCGGGGTGGAGGACGTAGGAGGCAAGGGCTTGCGTGCGGCGAGGTCGACAGTGCTCTCGGAGTCGTCGATTGTACCGGCGTCTGTCTTGTCCATGGCATCCATCATGCCCTGCGCATGGGGCGCCCGAGACAGCCTCCCTTGGCAACCAAATTAGGAGGGCTCAGGTCATCCGCCACAGCAGGTCGTGGTTCTGCTTGGAATGCAGGATGCTAAGTATCAAGAATGCTGTTGATGTTGCTGTTGTTGTTCCGTGTTGTATCGTGTTGCGCTGTGTTACCCTGCGTTGAGCTGTGCTGTACAGCGCGATGCTGTGTGCTTGGAGCTCGTCCAGTCGGAGACGCGATTCAGGGGCGGTTCCGGGAAGCGTGTCGGGGTATTGTCATCCAGGTGTTGGCGTTGGGGTCGAATGTCTTGGTCGTTGCCCGGTCGGCGCGGGGGAACATTGCCTGTAAATATCGCAGTCGTGAGGCTTTCTGAGAGGGAGCGAAAAGAGAAGGAGAAGGATCTGCAGCCAAAGATGGAGACATAGAGACAAGTTCCCGTCTCATGGGTTGTGGGCTTCTGCTGGATAAAGCATGCACCCAATGTAATGCTGGTGCCAGACAATCAATCCAACCGAACCGAAGCGAGTCCAATGTCGACGGCAGGCCCGAGCTGTGAGCTGCGACCGAGTTGAACGGCCCAAGTAGGTGGATGGAGGGGGGGTAATGTTCCGGGTTGGGGTTACACGTCGCTCCGTACCGTGTCATTGGGCGAGACGACGCGCTTGGGCTCCTGCTGCAGCTGCGACCCAGCTCCCTTTACGGGATGGTTGCTGGGGCCAAAGCTCCTGGATAGTAGGGGACCCCCTGCCTGTCTGCCGTTCCACCCCTGCCCGAGACCCCTATTCCAAGGCCCCAATATTGAACCTTCAGTCAGATACCGGACTGACTAAATTTTTGTCACGTCCTTTGCTGTCCAACCAGCTCATGACATTCTATCACAACACGACTGTCTTTTAGCATGGCACATGCTGCTTGACATCTGCATGTCATTGCCCTGCCTGCTCATGGCTCCCACTCTTCCCTATTTTAGCTGGGTGGCGCCTCTACAGACCCACGAACGAGGCCCATCATCGCCAATCTACGTCTAATGACCCGAAACTCCGGAACTGTACGTATGAATCGCACGCAACGGCGCAGGCAAGGGTCCATCTCCAGTGGACGCTCGCAGATCATTCGACGCTGCCGCAGATTGGGTTTAGGCCGTCTTGTCGCATACGTGTGCATCGGTTTTATTAACACAGCCTTGTGCTACACGATGTACCGCACATGCTCAACATCGAATAGCGTCTCACACCCTCTTTTGCTCTTGCGCCTTGCTCTTTCTAGCGTTTGAGACGTTCTAGGTATAGGTTCACTTTCTACGTCACATCGTCTTAGCTTTGTCCTTCCCGGGCTATGGTCCGCATTCTCCCCGGGCATCGTCCCGCCGGCCATCTCGTCCTACCCGTAGCCGTCGGCTTCGTACTCGGCTCCTTTTTCAGTTTCCTTACCCTCAATCACAACTTTGCTCCGTCCGATTCAGTCTCCCGGTGCCACCGTTACCTCACGTCTGGTCAAGGAGCATGCATCCCGCCTGTCGTGCATTTCGTCCAGCTGAAGAAGGACGAATCTAGCAGCCTACATTTCTCCTTTGAATCATTCCTCGCTCTCTACTCGGCCTACCTCTTCGTCCAGCCGACCGTGATATATATCCATACCGACCACAGCGCTCAAGAAGTAGCCGATGCCGTTAACAATGGCTCAACCTGGACAAGACAGGTCTTGACTGCCTTTCCGGACACCCTTCGTCTGAACAAAGTCACCGCCCCAACCAAAGCAAACGACCTCGACATCGTGCGAATCGAGCACAAGTCGGACTTCGTGCGACTGGATCAGCTTACCCGCCACGGCGGTATCTATCTGGACTGGGATGTGCTCACCCTAAGATCCATCGACCCACTGATTGACTCTGGCTTCAGGGCCGTCGTGGGCCGCCAGTCCGACGCCACGGTCATGAACGGCATCATCATCGCCGCGAGAGACTCGGCCCTGACGCGCATTCTGAAGCAGGAGGCCCCCAAGGCCTTCAACGGGAACTGGGTCTCCCACAGCGTCAACCTGATCACGAGCGTCGCGCAGGCCGTCGCGGGCATCCCGCGCGAGGTCCTCATCATGGACCCCGGGGCGTTCGCGCCCTTCACGTGGACGCAGGAGAGCGTCAACGCGGCGCTGGAGAGGCACGAGGGCGACGCGGCCCCCGTGCAGCCGCAGCTAGATTCGCTGGCGGGCCGAGGCGTGTTACGGGCGCCGGACCCCATGGCGGTGTGGGAGAAGCACCGAGCGGCCGAGAAGAAGCAATGGGACCATGACTTCAGCGACAAGAGAGAGTGGGCCCATGATTTTAACGACGCCTTCTTCCTCCACAACTACTTCAACGACGTGGAGAACCCCAGGGGCTTCAACGGGATCAGCGTCCCGTACGTCTTGGCCCGGGATAGCAACTATGCGCTTGCTGCGTGGCCTATCGTCAAGCAGGGCATCAAGGATGGGTACATTGATGAGACTGATGGCTCGCTTTGAGTATATAAGATGCATGTTCAAATATGTAGCATTATATGTAGATTCACACATAGATAGATATATGAGTTATGTTCCTGGTATGCAATAGAGAGACAAGGAGCATGAAAAGAGTTGGTCATATTTTCCCCTCCACCAGCGCTTTCCAGTGCTCGTCTGTAGCATTTCCAAACTGCCTAGCAACCCACTGTTATATTTGCTTCAGTAATTTGATCCTCCCTTCAGATGGTCGCAGGTATATCAATGCCATTTCGGCATTTCCTCGCAGTGACAGAGCTGATGTGCCGACCAAGTCTGTGAGGTGGTTATCTTGGGCTCGACTCCTTAGCCGCCAGCCAACGGACAGCTCGGTCCGAATTCATTTAGTCTTTTGGGGTATTTTGGGGCTATGCCAGCCGTAGCAAACGCGTGGTTTCCCGGGCCGAGAGCGCTACGGGGCCGGAAATATCTGGCCGACAGCAGCTAAGCACAGCTAGACGCCGGAGCGGCTGGCCCGAATGTAGCTGAAATTTCTCCGTTCGATCATTCCAGCATCAGCTGTTATCGCCAACGTTCTGAATGGGTTTCAGGGCCGTTGCTTTCATAGTCTGAATGGATATGTAAATCTAAATCTGCGTAGAACACAACACCAATCTCGTAACACCTTCTAGCATCTCTCGGTGCTCACCCTCAATTCAAAATCAAAGTCCCCTAAGAAAATGTGCATATGTGGAGATATCGATATCTCGGATACTAGTAGAGGTAAAGATGCTCATAGATCTTTTTTACCAAGTGGAACGTCGCGTTGTTTGCTGAAGTATGTCCTGCGAAAAACCGAGCGAAGCTCAGCATCCCTTGCATCTTCGCGGTAAGTACTTTCGAGGACAAGTAAATATCCTATCACGAGCATATTAATTCCCAAGTTGAATGGTGTATTTGCACATTTCAGTGTATCATTAATCTACTTTCAGTACGCCAGCGCAAAAATCATAGACCTGACTGTCAATCCGTCGAAGCCCCGGAAGGAGGCTTTCGGGGCATTTGTAAGCAGAACTTGGAACAGGCCAATCAGGTTGAAGTGTAGAGCATATCAGTCAACAACAGCTGACACTTCGCAAGCAATTCACCCGCTCCAAGTTTGTGGGCATCCTTAGACTGCGTTCAAAGCTTGTCCCATTGTCTGTACATGAAGACTCGTAAAGCGGCGCTGGGACAAAAAAGATCCGGGCCTTTCTCTTCGCCAGATCCTTCCCCGTTCGTCGCAGCCGTCGACGGCCCCGGGAGACCCACGGCCCCGCTCGCATAAAGTCCAGGGTAATTAGGCAATGGCCTCCCCGGAGATTGCCATGGCAAATGGGGGCACTTCACGGCGCATGGCATGCAAGGTATGCCTCTGTCATCTATTCATCACAAGCCTCGTCTGACACGGAAAGCAGCTATGCCGGGATCGCAAGGTTCGATGCGGAGGCGAGCAGCCAGTATGCGAGAAGTGCAGGCGGTCAGGAGAGCAGTGTGTCTACCTCCCGACGCAGAAGCCATCCAAGGCTGACCTAGCTGAAACGGTTGAGACATTGCAAAATCGCCTAGGTGAGCCCGCTCTGCAGGATTCAACCGCACCCAGATGATTTTTGATGATGTACTTGCTGATGGGGGGCCACGCGCAAGATGAGGCAGAAGCGCTCATTGATCGGCTGAGGGCTTCGTCGGGTGGCACCTCGGAAACTTCGCCGCCGTCTCATGTCTTCGATACACCTGCAAATCTGAATGTTCAGAACGCCGCGCCGCCAAATACCCGTATGTCTTCCGGAGTCCATGTGGGCCATGTGACCGATCCTATCAATGGCAGCAGTTCCCATGATAGACAGGGGCCACAACCACCCGGTTCAGGATCAGGAGAGCCGCCTCGGCCTATAGTCCACGAGCAGACGCCCGGAGGAGATAATGAACTTCCTCTGTTACCCATAGATGGGTATATGAACATTGACCCGTCAAATTTCGACTTCTACCCGCAGGACGGATTTGGTCCACAGAGAGGAATCGACGAAGACACGGGCGCAGCCATTCTCAATCCTGTAACCAGGTTTTCGTCAGCCATCTTCCGTAACCAGGCTGAGACATTGGTAATGGCATCCGTGGTCGCCGACTACATCGCTTGGCTGCGCAAGGCACCTCCTGGCGGTGGGATACCGACCGCAAAAGAGAGCCCGGTGTACCTGGGCATGCTCGACAACCTCGAGATCCGCCTCCGTGAGCTCTGCGAGATGAGCCAGTCGAGAAGCGCTGAGGCGTTGAAAGAACTAGTATCGGCACTCGGCGCTATCGCTCCCCCAGGTGGTACCATGGCCGCGAGTCTGGGCAGTCTTGAGGAGGATCTTCAAAAAGAAGCCCAAGAACGGGCTGAGGCGTTTCGCTCCCGGTACAATCCATGCGCGCTTCTGTCACAACAGGCCCACAAGACTTCGGAATAACTGTTCATCAACGCGTTTAATTCCAGGGACACGAGACAAGAAAGTCGGCCACAACACAAATCAAGATTCAGGCCAGTCGAAAAACATAAGTCCTGCGCTTGACAATTTGTCCAGTGACGCTGAGCGAAATGCCACAAACTCTATGATACCGAAGTTCCATTTCATATAGCAAACAAGAACTTGACAGCTACAAGGTGATACAGTCCATTCTAAGGTCCTCGTCTATCCTCTCACAGAATCATTACCATTCGCTTTTATTGTGCAACCTCCAACAGTCACTCATGCATTTCCTTATGGCATATTAATGGCGCTCGATCGAACCGAACAAGTAGGTTGTTATGACCCCTCATATTGAACGCATGAGAAGAACTAGTGGGGAGCGGCGCCAGTCTTGAGAAAGAGTTTCTTGCGCTAAATAGAAGAATGGCGTTTAGACACAGACATATAACATGGTGCTAGCACGTGGCTCTTGGATGGGATTTGCTTACACTGAGAAAGAGGGATGTGATAAACCCGATGGCGGTGACACCGCACAGGTAGTAAAAGCTATCCCGGATTGCCGCCGTCACCTGTTGGACCACTAGGTACTTCTGATCAGGGCCCAGATTCTTGTAGAATGCGCCACTGGTCCCAGTCACCAGCTGGCCGAGCTCGGATACCGATGCGTATGGCAGGGCTGTGGCAAGATACCTCAGAGCCATGTTCTGGAAAACGGACCCAGATACGGATAGGGCAACAATAATGCCCAGCACCTGTGCTGTTTACCAATTCTTTTAACGCTTTGCCGTGGACTAGGTGAGTTGGAGAACATACAAATTGTCATGACAGAAACTGCATTGTTGACTTCTGATGCAGGAGCGAGGGCCGACACCACCGCAATACCAGCGCTCTGAAAGCAGCCGATGCCAAGGCCGATGAGGACTGTGTATCCATAAAGCCTGGAATTTGATATGTCTGCATCGATAGTCGCTATATATACAATTTCAGCAACCAGGTTCCAGTCTATTTAGGTGCGTTTTGAGGTACGACTTACTCATCAGTGCAGCGCCTGCCACCAACAAGGCATTGCCCACCACATACCAAGGGATGTAGTAGCCGAGCTTAGGCATAAGGACGCCGTTGAGAAGACAACCGAAGACGATCATGCAAATGAGAGGCAGGATGCGAACTCCACCTTGCAGTGCGTTGTCGCCCTTGGTGAATTGAAAGATCAGAGGAGTGTAAAAAATAGACATCATCATGGATCCAGCGACAAGGAAAGCCTGAAGGGGCAACAGGATGAGGTCCTTCGTCTTCATAAACTGGACTGGCATCATCCTACCCTCTGGCGGCACGAAGGGGTGGAAGTAGGTGACCAGGAAAAAGGTGATGAACAGGACGACGGTCATGACCCAAAGGGTGATCTCTGAACCGCTGTCCCATGTGAAAAGAGTACCACCGAAGCTGCCAGCCATGCAGAAACAGGCGCAAAAGGCAGTAAACACAATAGTGCCGACCCAATCCTGCATGCGGGCTTTCTTTCCGAGGGTGGTGTCGGGCATGGCGTTGATGCTGGGTAAGAGGAAGATGAAACCAGGTGCGAAGAACCCAGCAATGGGGAGATTGATGTAGAACCCCCAACGCCAGGTTGCTGAGCTCTCGGCCAGCGATCCCCCGACAATTGGGCCCAGCACATTACCAACACCCCATACCGTCATAACACCGGCGAGGTAGATGGGTCGTTCGATTGTCGTGGTAAGGACGCTGATATAAGTCAGTGCCCCGACGTAGAGCCCACTGCCACCAATGCCGGCGATGACCCGCCCGATGATGAGTGCAGCCATATTTGGAGCCGCTCCACAGATAGCGCTGCCGCCCTCGAAAAGGATGAGACTCATCAGGAAGACCAGCTTCATGTTGAACATGCCGAACGATTTTCCACTGTGCCGTTCTAGTTAGAGCTGCTGCTCAAATGGATGATTGGCGGGAGCTCTGGGTACGCACATGGGCAGAATAAGGGACTGGCCCAGCACGAAGCTGACTCCGATCCATGCCAGGTCCTCCTGGTGACCAAAGGTCTCAATGATTGTGGTTTGAATGGTTGCAACCTTTGCGAAGATATGTCAGAACAAATTCTGTGGCCGAAGTGAGCCAGCTTACTCACGATGGTGTTGTCGAGGGCGAAGAGCAGGACGGTTGACATGAGGGATGCGTAGGCCAATGCCCACTGTTTGCAAATAATCAGCGATATTATTTTATGATTCTTTGCGGCAATTATGATGTATTCGAATGCTCACCTTCCAGCCCGTAATACTCCTTACGGGTTCCTTGTTTTCCGATGTGCGATTGTCGTGCTCCTCGTCGTCAGCCATCTTTCCCAGCGGCTGAGTATCCGCACCCAGGGATTTGTCCAGGACCATCGGCTCGTGAGGTGTGTCGGCAGGGTCTTCGATCTTCATTGCCGTGCTGTCTCGAGGCAAAATATGTTTGAAGGGACGTAGTTAGATGATTGAGAGTTTTCGGGCAGACCGTGGGCGGCAGGAGATGGCAATTATTTATGATCGAACCCGACAATTTGAACTAGAATTGCATTTGTAATCCAAGTCAACTTACGATTGGAATCCACATGCTGGATCTGGTTTGGAATATGGAAACGATTATTTGGTATACGACCTTTGAGCTTGCTCGGAGATTTTTGACCGATTGGCCGGGGGTTTTTGGCCGAATCCTCCCCTTCTTACAGATCATTCGGGCTCAGCTATCCGGAGCAGCCACTCAATCAGGGTATATAGATACTGCTATAAGCCTAAGCATAGTAGAGGATTTGAGGATATCTCAGTACTAATACATAACTTACTATAGCAAGGGGAGCGATCACCTGAGAGCTCCCATGAGTGCCGCATTAATTGACAACAGATTTCCATTGGGTTAGCTATCTATACCGGCCGCAGCATGTAACTGATATAAGGCGCGATCGACCATTGAGCACTCCGCCTCTCTTTTATGGCTCTCGTCAGGCTTGCTTCATCTTCATCCTCCTCGTCCTCCTCTTCCTCATACCCGCCCTCAGGACTTCGAAGCGCCGCCCAGACAAGAGGCCGACGGCGGCATCTCGAGCGCCAAGCACAGCTCGAGTTCGCTGTGCACGAGGCTGAG
The DNA here is from genome assembly GCA_038088505.1 of Diaporthe velutina. Lineage (NCBI taxonomy): Eukaryota > Fungi > Ascomycota > Sordariomycetes > Diaporthales > Diaporthaceae > Diaporthe > Diaporthe velutina. The sequence goes on from JBBWSJ010000135.1 coordinate 29,310, forward strand.
CCACATCCCTCGCAAGTCCTCTGCCTCGCCATCAGGCTGCCCTAGGATCGATCTCGGTGGTGCCGTCGGGCCATAGTGCCGGCTCCCGCGGAATCCCATGAGGTGCGCTGTGGAGATCGCCCTCCTGCACGCCAGCCATGATCGCCGGAGGCTGCCGTTTTGTTCATGATACGCAGCCTCGAGCCAGAGACACTCCAGACCCTCGACTGTGCCGGTGGTGAACCTGTCGTGCGCCGTCACCAGCGTCGTGGCCGCCTCTGCGAGTCGCCTCGCCAGCGCCCGCGGCGGCTGGGACAGCTCGCCTAGGTACCCATGCCTGCTGCGGTTGCTGTTGTTGGTCCTTGAGGAGGACCCCGCGGCATGCAAGTGCTGTAGAATGCTGGCGAGCAACAGCATCTGTCGAGCAACGAGGACTGGGTGTGTGTCAGCTGTGTACTGGGGTTGTTGGCGCTGTGTACCCAAAAATGGCCCCCCAAACCTGTCCGACTCGAGTGCCACCCTCTCTTGAAGCAGGTGGGACGGTGCCGTAAAGGCCAGGAGCGGATAGAGCGCCAGGTTGTCGCCGGTGCTGCTGATGATACAAATGTCTTTGGGTGTTGGATAAGCCGCCAGCAATTTTTGCGAGAGCGTCTGGCGTTTTGAGGGCATCACTGAAAGTGGCGTCGGTGGTATGCTTATACTCCTAGCCGGGGTCGACCGCGAGGTAGAAGAAGGGAGAGCGACCTGACCAGCGACCTGCTCAGCCAGCTGCTGTATCATGTTCTCGAGCCTTCCGATACGGTCCCCGACCGGGCGGCTCTTGGATGTCGGCCCGGAGTCCTGCTCCGCAAACTCCGGGCCGACACAGTCCAGGCAGCGGCGGGCGCACCCGGTGCACACTCCATCCGAGGGGCTTGTGTACGTGCACTTCACCTTGCGGCGCTTGCATGCCCAGCAGCTCCGAGTTCCCTTGCGCGTCTTACGCCGCTTCAGGTTGCGGCTGGGGGGAGGAGGCATGGTTTTGGATCGAAACTCTGGGCGCTTCTTAAGTGGAGATCAGTCCTTGATTAAATCCCAGATTTTTGCTAGTACATTCAGTAACCATCAGTCCTATAATTTCGTTGGTAGGTTACCACGGACTGTGTATTGTTTCTCTAAATGCCTTTACCGAACGGCGGTCAATTGTGGCGTGCAAGGAGACTTTGTCGGTTGAGTGGGATGTGAAATGTCACCCACATTTACGGTTCTTACGAATCGAGTAACATCATTTTTTTGTTAACCAGTGATTGGCTTGAAACGCTGCAGTTCCGCTTGGGTGTAAGCCCGTAGCGGCGGACGGACATATGACCGAACGGCGGTCGAATGAAGGACAAAGTCCGGACCCCAAACAGCCCAGAGGGTTAAATCCGGGCAAGGGCAGAGCGTGTGAGAAGGAATCGACGTATAATTGCTTGCTTGTCAATTTTTAAAAAAAAAATCTCCTAGGAAGCAGAACTTGACAGGATGGTTAGATTCTGACTCCGGCTCTAAATATATCCCTCTTAGACCAACGACACATCGATCAGCCCGTGATTTTGAGCGTAAGAGATGGACTCGTCGTCAAATCAAGCCATATCAGACCCTTTCCAGGGCGAAGTAACATCAGAACGAGGAGGCCACGTCCCCAACATGGAGCCCGATCCGACTGTGAACGGAGAGAAGAACAAGGAGGATCTCGAGGCCGGCGGAGATGCCTCCGAATCTGCTGAGCCTTCTCCAGTAGCAGATTCAGACGACTACCCAAAAGGTGCAACCCTTGCCTTTATCGTTGTGGCATTGGCCATGAGCATGTTTCTGGTGGCTCTAGACATGGTGAGTGAGGCAACACAAAAAAAAAAAACACAGCAATTGGACAAATTTCACTTGTGTCTCCCCTTTCTCTTCTGGACACATCACGTTCGGACCACAACATGTAACTAACATATTCCCCTATTTCTTTTCCCGCAGACTATCATCGCAACAGCCGTCCCAAAAATTACCGACGACTTCCACAGTCTAGAAGACATCGCCTGGTACGGCTCCGCCTTCTTCGTAATAAGCGGCGGCTTCTAATCCTCCTGGGGCAAGACCTTCAAGTACTTCTCCCTTAAGCGCAGCTACCTTGCCGCCATCTTTATCTTCGAGCTCGGCAGCCTTATCTGCGGCGTGGCGACTATGTCGACGGCCCTGGTTGTGGGCCGCGCTATCGCCGGCGTGGGGGCCGCGGGCGTTAGCTCGGGAACCTATACCCTAATTGCCTTCGCGGCCCGCCCCGAGAAGCGGCCCGTTTTTGTCGGCATATTCGGGCTCTGCTTTGGCATCGCCTCGGTTGTTGGCCCGCTTATCGGCGGTGCTTTTACTGATCACGTCTTGTGGCGCTGGTGCTTCTACATTAACCTGCCCATCGGGGGGCTGTCGGCCTTCCTCGTCCTTGTCTTCTACCGCGTGCCGGCCTGGGCGAAACCCGCTGAGGCTAGCTGGGGCGAGAAGCTGCTGCAGATGGACCCTGTCGGTACGGCGCTCGCGCTGGGGGCCATTATCGCGTATATCCTGGCTATGTAGTATGGTGGGCAGATGATGGTGTGGGACTCGTTTGTGGTGATTGGCCTGCTCGTCGGCTTTGTGCTTATGATGGCGGCTTTTGTGGGCTGGGAGATGTACGCCGGCGAGCGGGCTATGATGCTGCCGCGCTTGATGAAGCAGCGGGTGGTGTGGTTTAATGCGACGTGGGCTTTCCTCCTTATCGGCGCCTACTTTACTACCGTCTATTACCTGCCTATCTACTTCCAGAGTATTGATAACCTCAGCCCTACAGCGTCCGGCGTGCGAAGCCTGCCGTTGATAATGACTACCAGCGTCGCTATCATTATTCTCGGCATGACTGTCAAATACTTCGCTATGTACACAATCTTGATCATGGCTATCTGTGCCGCTCTTGCGGCCGTTGCCATTGGGTTGATGATCAGTTTTGATAAGTATTGGCACTTCCCTCGGCAAGGAGGTCGGCTACCAGCTTTTCGCAGGTTTCGCGCTCGGCATCCCCTTTCAACTTCCCGTTATCCATGGCCAGACGCAATCCAAGCAGGAGGATCTTGCCGTCGTCACGGCTATTATTATATGTGAGTCGTATATATTTCCACCACCAAATTCCGTCCAGAATTGCCCACGTCTAGGTACTGACATGCAATTGCTCCCTCCCACAAAAGTCTCTGAGACGATCGCTGGCGCCATCCTCCTGTCCGCCGCACAATGCGCCTTCGTCAACCAGATGATCAAGACGCTGGCCACCACGGCCTCGGATGTCGACCCTACCAAGCTCATCGCGACGGGTGTTTCCGAAATCCGCGACGCGTTTCCAGCCGAGCAGATCCCCGGCATCTTGCTCGCGTACATGGATGGCCTGCGTATCCCGTTCGCCATCGCAACGGCTACCGCCGGTGCTGCTTGTGTCCTCGCATGTATTGTGGTTGTTCTCCCGAAGACCTCACCAAAGACGGCTGGAGCTGGCGGCTTGGAGTCTAGTGCTGGCTCTCAAGGAAGTAAGGGGTAATCGGCCACTAGCTTTGGAATAAGTTCGTGATTGCCTTTGCGAATTTTGCCAATGCCTGGCACCGTATTGAGTTCTGCTATCAGAAGATAGATATAAATCGGCGGATATTTCTTGCCTGGGAGTGATGACATAGAAAAGAACACACATGTTAGATTTCCCATGCTGTTCTCAGAGCTTGTGATCTGATAATCATTTGCTCTCAAGTGTCCCTGTATTTTGAGTCTACTATCAATGGATGGAAAATCTGGCTGCGGGATATCACAGTAGGCAGGCATCAAATCACCCATCTTCCAAACGCTCACAGCAGTATGAGCTTAATACTATGATGTAGAACTGTCAAGAAACACGGGATCCTTAACGTCTCTTGAACACGTAAGGCACTCTCCGCAGCAAATCGCCCTAGCCGGGCAGTCGCGGAGAGGACTGAAGGACAAACTTCATACTGTACGCACTTTTGCGATACTCTAGAGCAGCCATATTAGAAACAATTCAATCGGAATTACTACTAGTCCCAGAATTTATCCAGCCCAGAAAATATGCTCCCGAGACTGGAGGAGCTGTGATCCGACTACACTCCGCCTATATCTATGTACAAGTTTAGGTCTAGAAAGTTTCACCAGATTTCATATGCCTATAAAGCCTTTATCGTGATCCTCCAGAAAATAATAGCAGAAACAGTCGCCGCTAAAAGCATGATAACGAACATCTGCCCGGGCATCAGCTCCATCCGCGTGGATATCCATTTCGCGAGCATAGCCCCAACACCACCCATCCAGACCACAAAGAACCCAGACTCAAACCACCTCTTCCTCAGGCTCTCCTTTTTGGCGCGCTCGGTGCTGGACCTCATGCTGTTCCCCCAAGTGTCCGCCGTCAGCGTGACCAGGCTCCACGCCTGCACGGCTGGGAGCGGGATGTTGTAGAACAGGAGACCGGGGACCATCCAAAGCACAGCGGCTGTTGACTGGCGGTCCGGATTGCGTAGGAAGTTATACACGGCGATGCCGACGATGCGCAGCCCGAAGTCGGGCATGTTGAAGTACAGCAGGTTGTGCTCGGTGAACAGGTAGAGCAGGCACTGCACGAAGACTATGAGGTGTGCGACCTCGCGTCGCAGCGCAGACATGAAGAGGAAGGGGTGCGACTTGGCGTAGACGCTCGGTAGCAGCAGCGACTCGATGTGTTGTGCTCGAGCCCAGCGGACCTGGCCCGGATGTCAGCCAACGTGACATGCGAAGCTTTGCATTATGCTCTTTCTTGTTTGATCCAATCTCCTATCTGGGATGATCACGTACCTGTTGACGTATCCATCGCACAAGCGTCGTTGGGCTTTCTGTTTCTGTCATGATGTCCCCAGCGTAAATGACGCGCCAACCTTGGAGCAGCAGGAGTGTGGTGAGATGTCGGTCCTCGTTGACAATCTAGACGAGAAAATGTTGATCAGCCTCTGCTCGTTTATTGAGAATGAAATTGTACGGGGAAACTGATCTAAGTCATAGATCTTCCATGGTGAACGTACCATTTTCTTCCCAAATACCCTCTGGTTGTACCAACGAATTAAGATCGGACTGATCGCAGACAGCCTGAAAACCGCACTGGGACCGCTTTGGCAGTCACTGACAGCCATAGAGCCCGGCATGGACCTCGTAAGGTACAGCTCACACCAGTAAATAGTCGAGGCGAGCTTCGTGACGACGGTATCAGCTGCGTTGTGCACCACCAGGCCCGAGCTGGCGCCCCCGATCGTGTGGTCGCCCGCAACAGTGCTGATGGTCCCGTCGAGAGACTCCGGAAGCACGATCGTGTCCGAGTCAGACGACCACACGAACTCCACGCCAAGCAGGTCCGCCAACACGATGGAGAAGACCAGCACCGTAAACATGATGCCCTTCTTGTGCATGTGCCGCTGGTATACTAGCAGCTGCTTTATGCCGTCCGGTCCGCTTAGGGGCCTGTCTCCGAGGTGTTCCTCCAACGCGCGCCGAGCCACCTGCTTGCAACGCTCCATCGCAATCTGGTTGATCTCATCTTCGTCGATGACCTCGCCCAGTTTCCGCCGGCTTGTCTTTTCCGACGCCCGGACCGCATTGGCGATCTCGCCGAGGGGCTTGTCGACGTGAATAATGCTCGATTGCGTGGGATAGACCTGGTTGTCCACAATTCAGCATCGCTATCGAATACTTGATTTGGGCCTTACAACAGACGATCCCGGCTGCATCCGGGTGTCGGTCTTGGAAATTGTCGCACCTTTTTGAAAATGTCGATCATTTCCATGTCATCCGAGTCATGGCCGTCGATTCCGGCGAGCAGGAATTTGCACCCAACGGCTGTCTTGTAGCTTTCCAAACACCGCGCCCATAGTGCCGGATCCTCGCGCCAGCCGACAATGGCGACGATAGCCTCACTGCTCGCAGCCTCGCGCCGGGCAGAAGCAGTCAAGGCGTGCTTTTCGACATCTTCTTTGTCCTTAGGATGTGATGCTGCTTGTCGGAAGGCTATCCGTCGGCCTTCGTTATTGAAACGGCAGTACTCTGCCAGCAGTATGCTGATCAGAAGATCAACCGTTGCTGGATAGTAGGTGTTGACGGCCGCGGCGCGGTAAAGAAGGAAAATGACCACGCAGCCGACTAGGTTGATAGCTTGTCGACTCCAATGGACATGCGGCTGGTATGCATCCATATTGAAGCAAAAATTAAGTTTAGGGGTCCTGGAAAGGAGAATTTGGAGCTTGAATTAACTTTGACATGAACTCAAATATGGAATGATCTAGAGCCATCAAAACAACAAACTCCGAGCTGCCGATCAGTCCGAGTCTAAAAAGGAGGGTTCTCCACATGTGCGTGGTTAGACCTTTTCTCTGACGACGACTCTCGACGGGCTCTCCCAGCTTTCTACTATATACGTTCCGTATTTCTCCACCATAATGATGGGTAGCACACTGACACGATACTTAAGGGGCGCCTAAACTACCTCATCCAGCAAGTATCATGCTGTTCTACGTCAGCAGGCATGTGGTAGTTTCGTAAGCAGACCTCACAAAAAGTCCACGATCGCCGCACGAACCACTACCCCAAATATAATCTGTCTTGTTTCTCTGACTCTAACGCCCTCGAGACATCAAGCGACCCGCGTGAGACAAAATGTTCGTCGTTTCACAACACACTTGTCAGTTCAGAATCGAGTCATGGCACGTGTGGCGGGCATTAAGATGTCCCCGCCGCCCCACTCGGGTTATAAGCGTCCACGACTTGGCCGTCAACGCATCGGTGAATGAACGCGATTATTCTGCCTCCTGCGGAATCGTTTTCCGGAATCTTCCTGGCATGTATTATTTGACGAAAAGACTACGATGTCTTTCAGAAAGGTTTACAGGGACAACCGCAAGGTACCGCCTATTATCGGGCTAATCACAATATGTCTGCTTTGGTGGTTCATAGACCCATCCGCCAGGAATACCTCACCTTTGCGAACGGGCATAGCACCACCTCCCGGAAGTGGGAACAATCATGCGCCTACCCAGCAAGATCAGCGTACAACACAAGGGGATAGCACGACTGCTGAAAGTCTAAACCATGACGGACGAACAGGTTTGACCAGTGATGATGTCTTGCTCATCCTTAAGACAGGCTCGACGGTGGTCTGGAGGAGACTGCCCATCCATTTATCTACGACGCTCGCATCTGACCGTGTCAGGCCGAACGGCACCGTCATCTACTCAGATGCCCAGACCAAAGTAGGCGACCGCCACGTGGTCGACATCCTGGCACAGCTGCCCAAATCCGTCAAAGAGTCACCCGCCTTCGAGCTGTACCATGCCATCCAAGATTGGGACGAGACCAATTACTACCTGGAGCAGACCGGCCTGCCCGGAGATGTCGACTTCCAAGAAGGGCCACCAGGTGGCTGGCGGCTGGACAAGTATAAATTCCTCCCGCTGATCCAACACGCCGGGAGGGAATGGCCGCACGTCAAATGGTACATCTACACAGAGGATGACACCTACCTCTTCCTGCCTAATATCCTGCTCTACCTATCCGAATACGACCACCGTCAGAGCCACTACCTCGGCGGTCTGGGGGAGAAGCTGGGCACGACCTTTGCCCACGGCGGATCAGGGTTCGCCCTTTCCCGGGGCGCATGGGAAAAGTCTTTCGGCAGCGGCGGGGACCTCGTCAGCAAGTACCAGGACTTCGTGGATGAAGCCTGCTGTGGCGACTATGCGCTCGGAAAGGTGCTGAATGACTACGATGTCTGGTTCGGGGACGGCAAAGATGACAGGGCCGATGGTGGTTCGTGGGGTTTCAACGGACTGCCGCATTGGAAGATCGAGTTCTCACAGGAGAACTGGTGCAAGCCTGTGCTCACGTGGCATCATGCCCACAATCGTGATATTGCTCGTTATAACGAGCTGGAAAGGTCGTGGGACTTTAGTGTAAGTTGACAGCCGTCATCAAACGCTTTCACAGTATCTCGAGGCGCCAGAACAGTGCTGATAAGTTCCCGGGACAGAAGCCGCTCAATTATGGCGACTTTTATACGGCAATGATAGCCCCGTACCTATTCAAGCGGAAACGGTGGTGGGAGAACCTCTCCAGTCGATACGAGGTCCATTCCACGACTCCAGAATCTGCGCCGCGGCCTAAAAGCAATTTAGATGAGAAATTGTGGGCCAAAGCATGGGTTTCTGCCGACAACTGTGAGGCCGCTTGCAAAGGGTGGTCCCAGTGTGTTCAGTGGTATTACTACGGAGACGACTGCAAGATGGACGATAGAGTATTTCTGGGACACGGATACCCTGAGGGAATGCGATATAGAAAGGATAAGCTTGAATCTGTCAGCGGATGGTTGACCGACAGGGTGCAATCTTGGAAGTGTACTTGAATCGCCGGCAATGCCCTAGGATATAATTACGAGTCTAGCGTCTCGTTGCATCGCATCTAATCTTTACAGGAATTCTCGTTCTGATGACCCGTTTCATCGTTCGAACGCATCACCGAACAGCTGATGGAAGTAACTATGAGAATAAAACGACCTAGGCAACATTGTGGCTGACTGTCTGGTATTTGAAGGGCTTGTGCAGTATATTGCTGTCCGCCTATATGAGATGACAATTGTACCTCGGGTCAGCCGAAGCCCTATAAAGTTTTTCTACTGCTTTGGCAGTGTCAATGAACCTGTCATGCTCTTGAATTCGTCCGCAAATGAAAGTGACTTATTCTGGTTACCGATGGCCACAAATCTAGTTCATCGTCTTCCTGCTGAAAGGTCACTCTTGATTGTTGATGATCTAAGACAATATTTCCTTCTCCTCAAAGACATTCAAGCCACTCTCCAAAAACTTGTCCCGAATTTTCTGAAGGGTTGGGCCTCCTTTTGGCCGGATTCCTTCGTCCGGACTGTTTGTGCCGGGGCTGGACACTGTTTCCTGCTGCTTGAGGTGGGTTGACTGAAGGGATACGGGCGGTGCAGTGATGAAATTTTGTGGCACCTTTGGTGATATCATGATCAGAACTTGAGGTATTTTAGAGCTGGCAGAGAACGAGGGATCTTTGGGTACGACAAAAGTGATAGGGCTGCAGTGGGGTCTCTAATTGCAAGCTTTTGATGCATCTCACATTAGTGGATCAGGAACTGGTAATAGGAATGTACAGTATATATTGGAGGAATTCTTTGCAAGTGGTTTCGTTCTTAATCCGTATACGTGCTCTTTTGAAGAACCCTTTGCAAGTCCAATGAAATCATACAACTACGCTGTCTAGATGCTTGCCATACCCTCTCGGGTTGGTCTGTCTGTTCTGCTGTTGTGTCGCACCAGAATAAATGTCGTGCTATATTTCTAAGTCCACATAACACCAGAAGAGTAAGACCCGCCTATCATCATCTACTGGTTCTTCCGTCGCTGGGGGATACAGCACCGGGCATTCATCTTGGCAATCTTCTTTCTCTTTTTCGCGCCGTCTCGCCACGAGACATATCGAATTCTGTGGTACTCGATCTCGTCTCCCTCCTCCATAGCGTAGATCTGGCGGATCTCATGCAGGGTCTGGGGCTTCCAAAGAAATTCATGGGACAGACCCTCCCAATCCATTGTGGAATCCATCAGAGGGTCCCAGTTGTCGTTGTCGGACAGATCGGGCGGGAATCGCACATAAGATTCCTCCTCTTGACCCATACTGCCAACACAGTGTCGGACACCTACAATGTGCAGCATCTCGTGAGCCAGGATCTTTATAAGATTCTGCTCCAGGGCTTGTAACTTGGTGGCCTCAATGTCTCCGCTCCCATTCCTTTTCAGGAATTGCTCTTGGGCTGAGCTCAGCGTGAGGGCTAGCTTGAAGACGCAGATGTACCAGTCCTTGGGATCCGAACCTGGGAAGAAGGAGGAGGCGTAACATTGGGGATCGTCGCCCCGGAAGGTGATGTAGAAGGCGCTGTTGCAGGGATCCTTCACAAATCGGAACTGAGGGCCGATATTGTTGTCATTGAGCTGGCGCAGGACGATCTTGAGGCACTTTGTAACCAGGAGTCTTTGCCCCGCTGACTCAAAACTTCGGAGATCGATGCCGACGGGAATGTGCCCCTCTGTAGTCCGCCAGCGGTATACATCATTGTCAGGATTGACATGGTAGTTGAGATGTTTTGATGCAGGTGTACAAGTGGTGGTGCAATAGATCGGGACAGGCTCCAGGACAAGGCTCAGCTTGTCGCGGCCAGCGGAATCGTTGTCACGGTGTGCATCACACAACTTTTGGACGGAGGCAGTGTCAGCGACGGCGTTGCAAATGCATGACCAACGAAGCAGAGAAACACCATGACACCTACCTGGAGTCTGCCTGGTCCCTCGAGAGCCCCGACAATAAGCGAGCTGCTGCCGTCATCGTGGTTGGGGTGCAGGCCATGGCGCAATGAAAGGGACGGAGGGTCACAGGTATGAGGTTGAGTTTTGGAAACACCAACGATGATCCCCTGATCCGACTCAGTGTAGGACGGTGGTGGTGTCGTCATGGAATCACTGCGGATAACTTCCAGGTCGTATTGTGTATAGGGTGGGGCCGGGGCCGAACCGCGTGGTGCGCGTTGGCCCGGCTCCGTAGAGAATCCATTCTCGGACGGCGTCAGGGTTAGGGGAAAGGTAGCCGGCGAGGTCAGATTCTCGTTGGCGTGACTGATTAGGGCCCCAGCATTGTTGGTTGAGTGAGAGTCGAGGGCCATGGCAAGTGGTTCTGAATCAGGCAAGATCTACTGACAGATCTTGAAAAATAAAAATAAAGGATGAAGAGTGAGCGACCTGTTGAGTCTGGTACAAGAGGGAAGAGAGGATGGGGGAATGGGGGAGAGGAGCGGACAAACACGCAGAGCATCAGAGAATGGTCATGCTCTCTATATAAGGCCTTTCATCTCGAGCACGTGCCTGCTTTCCCTCTGGCTATCACTGAGGAGCTCAACTTGTGTCTCGCCAATAATCGGTAGTATACACACCCGTCGGGGCTCTGTTTAGAATTTTGATGAAGTCGTTTTCAAGACTCCAGCTTGCAGTATGCAGGCTTCGGCCAGGCGGTGTCGCATGATTTGATAGCCATGGTTGGCACAGACCACCACCTTCTCCGGATCTCCCTCCAATGAGCAGGAAGTATCCGCGAGGGTACCTGATCAACCCTGGCCTGCCTCATCTGCCTCGTGCATACATGCAAGGATAGCAGCGCGCGAGCCTAGCTCCAGCCCAGTCGCCCAACAGCCGCTGCGAAGGGGCAGGTGTGGCAGTATGCAGTACTGTGTATCCGCACAGCCATCAGTCAAAGGATACCTGCAGCCCTCACAGTAGTCCTCAATGATCCTGACGATTATGCATAAAACACACGGTTGCCACCCCGGCCCTGCCCCGCCTTTCCTGCCGTTGCCGCCTGCCTGCGTATGCAAGACGCGTTACAGGGGCCTCGAATCCGGCATAGCGTGGGTGAGATGAGAAAAGATCGGACTCTAGCGGAGTGACTGATCCACGCCGCGCACGACTGCGGATTGTTTCCCATTCCATTCGTTTTGAGACGGTCTAAGTCCAACACCTTCGGAGGTATCTATGGTACAAGCGACCTAAAGCAATCAATATTTCTTGTCCAAATTCTTCATCCGTTATATATGTGGCCGCAGTCTGAGGCCTTGGAGCAAATGCATTGAACCGAAAAGATGATACAGACCCTCACCACATTTGCGTGGCCACCATCTCTTCATCAAGCACATGGCTACAGTTATTCAACTGAGGATAGGGTAGACGGCATCGGCCGAGAATGCAGTTCTGTGTGCAAGAGAAGGAAAGTTAGCACGGTTGACGAGGTTCTGAAGCAGTTTCTGTCAGGTACTTGTTCCATAATACTAGAGAAAGACAGCATATGAGATGATTAAGACGTTCTATTGCTTGCATCATCACAAGATGAGACCTCGGAGACAAGCACTTAGATGAAGCACTCCGGTAGTCTCCTAGTGTAATCTTGGGACCCATGAAAACAGCATGGGGAACCATTTTGGAATTGGTTCCACCAGAAATATTGGGCAGTCGACCGAACAGCGACTCGGACTGAATTGTTGGGGCCAATGTGTATGATTGTTAGGATGACACAGGGTCACACACGTATGTTCGAGCTAACATTGAGCAGTGCATAGGTTTTCAAGCCTCATTGACCAGCCCAACACCTGATTTCGACCATGGGCACCATTCTCGTGGCCTCCTTATCACTCTCGCTGCCCAAAGGCCGCAAGAAAGCTGGCCATCTCGACAGTGCCATACTTGATCGCATGATCGATCGCCGTGGCTCCCGCATGATCTTTGCAAGAGACATCAGCACCACGGTCGAGCAATAGCTCCACGGTGGGACCGTTATCGTGGCGATGCACGGCCAGGTGCAAAGCAGTGCGGCCAAGGCCGTCTCTTTGTCCTACCAGGCGTCGTGCCCTCAGCTTGTGCCTCCATCCCTTCTTAAGATGTCGCCCGACGAGGGCTGTGAATCCATGATAAGCTGCATGATGGAGGACAGAAATATCCTCGGTCAACAGGCCTTTTGAGGCTTCGTATGCCAATATGCCTCGTATCGGTGATTGGTCTTCGAAAATCTCAGGATTGCTGTCGGCTATATCCAGCATCAACTCGTTGGCATTCCTGACGTGATCCGTCCAGAAAGCCTTGGCGTAGTCCGAAAGAGCCGTTGGTGTTCTTGTGATGAAAGCGGTATTGTCCAGGACTTTCCCATTCTGCTTTATGCGAAGATCTCGAATCCTAGGCTGAGTGGCGTTGACCAGGTTCTTGATGCACATATTGGCAATCAGTCTGTGTCCCTCCTTGAGATTGAATGGATTCAGCTCGACACAATCCTTGAAGAATGAGGGCGATGACTGGAGTCGTTCCCAAAGGTATTCCCGTGCGCTGTGGTGTATTAGGCGCACAGTGTCATCAGAATCTGTCCTCAGGATGTGACCGCAGCGCTTGACGCAATGCTGGACTAATTCAGGATCTGTCAGACCAAGGCGTCTTTCATCTAGTGCCACGACAAGTTCCGCAATCGACAGGGGGCGGAGCGCGAGCGTGACCCAGAGCAGAACCTTGGTCGACAGCTCTCGCCACTCCGGCGGAATCTGCATGACCATCCATTCATACAGGGCATCTAGGGTTGGTGGAAGACGACTCAGATGTTCCCACGCCTCGACACGGGACGTTGACTCCAGCTCAGTTATGGCAATCGATACCCAAAGGAAGTTTCCTTGCGAGTTCTGGGCGAGGCAATCTTTGATCGATGTGGAAAGTTCTGTCGAGTAGTCTTTCCTGTCAGGACGAGCTATTCGGTCAACTTGCTGGATAATATGCTCTCGGACGTCGTCGGAAACGGCTTGCGCATTACGTGGTTCTTCGAGATTGAATCGTACATAATTTTCCGTAAGGGCGTCTCGGAGGACCGGCTTCTCTCGACTCGTGATCATGACTTTCACTCGCCCTCGAAGCTCTTTGTCATCGCCAAGTCTGGAAAGTTTGCGAAGCAGGGTGCGTATTGAGGCCGGTTCGCACTCGTCCAGACCATCCACGATGATGTAGGCCATCGGATTCTGATGACTTGAATTGTCTCCCAGGTCTAACTCATTAGAAACCTGTGAAAAGTGGTCGAGAATTGATAGTCGCAAAGCCGCCCAAAGTGAATCAAAAGACCAGGTTTGCAAGAGATCATTGCGTAGGTTTTCGTATATTTGCTGCACGAGGCGGAGCAAATACGGCCGTTGACGGATAGCCTGGAACAACAAGCCTCGGAGGATGGCTGTCTCGGAATTCTTGGTTGTCTCAGATCCGCTGCAATGGAAATAAAGCACCAAGTCCTTCACGGTCAGGTGAGACTCGGCAGCGCCGTGTGTGCTCGCGGTATTCTCCAGGTGTTTGGACAAGAAGATGGAAAGCATCGTTTTCCCCGAACCTGGGCCCCCGCAAAACCAGAGACGATCTGTTGAAGCAGGACCTCGGTGTTGCCATTGTGTAAACTCGTTCGTAGAAAGTATCCAGTTGCAAGTACCCCGGGTAATTGCCCCTTTGCTTTCCAAAAGTTCCTCTCTGCCTTTCTGGGGGTCGGTCAGATATATGGTGTGTAGGCAAGTTGCTTCGGTAGAAAGCAATCCGTTGTCCTCAAATGCGGATTCTTGTAGGGTCTGACGGTTGGTAGAAAGTTGTGGATATTCTGATATGGTATTGCGTTGTGACATGGTCTTTTAGCAGCATCGGGATCATCAGAGGTTGTCGGGTCTTGTTGATTTGTGTTGATTTGGTTACTATGTTGCACTCGTTGGGTAAATTCCATGGTATGGCAACTATTCCGACTTAGAAGATTACTTGGTAATTAATACACGTGCGGAAACTGCATGGGTTCGTTGCTCGGTAAGCATCGATGGGTACTTGGATGACAACGCAGTGCAGTGTGGGGGAATACGAGAAGCGACACCCACAAACGTCATCACGCTTACTGCAAAGTATCACGAGATGCGTCGCAAACGAGTCCAAAATGTCGAAGCCTAAATGCTGGGGTCCATGTTCTATATATAGAAAATAACATGTTTTATCCACAAACATGTGGCAGAATGGGAGAGGTGTGTCTTATTGCAGATTGCGCGCTCTTGCTACATAGCCGCAGCCCGGCCAAGTCCCGTATTCCGCGATGGTGCTCCAGGCAGCGAGCAAGAAGCAGATATGCAGTGCTTATCATGGCCAATTTCGGGTCGTTTGTTCGCATGAGATGCATGTGGTGATAAGCAACAGGTTTGAGCGGTGCTCGTTCGCTTCATGAATTCATGGCCAAGCTGTAACTGATATTCGTAATTGAGATTTGGATGCGACCAAGCGTGGCAGATGGTACAAGGGCGAATCCATGGTTGAGCTACAATGAGCGGTCTGGAATACAAACATTGAAGGCACGCTGTTCCGTGATATTGGCTAGAAGTGTACTTGTACTTCTCTCTTCTTGTGACTTCCAAGTTGGTAAAGTACGCGCTACCGGTGTCGCATGCGCTTGAGATGGAGGACCCTGAACGTGGAAGGACACATTCATATTGTTACTCTGCAACACTGTTCACGTTTGGTTTCAACAATTGGGGTGCATTTCGCAGAATCTCAATAGTATAGACTCTTTGTTGGGAACACAGTATTTCCCTCTGTGATATATCTGTACGAGTATACAGGAGAAAGTATTGAAACCCCTAAAGAGGCTGCTTGGCAATCTGTTCCAAGTCCCGCTTCCTCTTCTGCTGGCGTTGGGCAGCCAGCACCCTGTTCATCTTCCTAGCCGTCATACCAGCGAACGGGTGGATGGCCATAGAGGCATCAACATCTCCACCAGCAACGGCCTTGCCCGCGGTCTGAGCACCAACAGGCAGGTCAGGGACATGCGTGGTGGTATTATAGATAGCCCCCTGCGGCGTGACAGTGTTTTGGATGGTCCCAGGCCCCTCGCGGAACTCACTCGTCGGCGTGCCTAGCGTGACCTTGTTGCCCCCTTTAGCCATCAGCGTCGTCCCCGTGGCGATGTCCATGCCGGCCGTGGCGCGCTGCTGGATCAGCAGCGCGGCGTCGGGCGAGTTAAACGCCGAAAAGTGGCCGGCGAAAAAGACCCTCGTGAAGCTGAAGTGATCCGCCTGCCTCGTCTGCCCGGGGACCTGCCCGTTGAGCAGCGCCGACATGTCGACGAAGCCGGCTTGCGCCCACGACGCGGCCACCTCGGGCGTCTGCGCCGCGACGTTGTCGGCGACCATCTGCGCGCCGATCATGTTGCTGTCGTAGTCGGCGTCGCCCGTGAAGAAGGCCACCGTCACCCCTTCGCTGAGGAGCCGCGATGTGGAGTCCGTGATGAGCTTGCCGGTGCGGGAGTCGTCGCCTGTCCCTGCGAAGGCGGTGCCGACCTGGACGGATGCCGGGGTGAAGTTTGTGGATGCCCCGATGGCGGCCTGCACGTTCGCCTGGTTGAGGTATGATACGTAGAAGGCGGGTGGGAAGGGGCTTGGAAGTAGCTGTCGGATGTCATCCTCGGATCGCTGAGCATTGACATCGAAGAATTGCTCGACGTTGGTCACACAGAAGTCGTCGGCTGCGGAGCATACTTCATTAATGTTCGCAGGTGGTGGGTCGGCGTTGCAAGCTGCTTGCTGCTCCTGACACCCATTTGGTCCCCACACGTTGTTGAAGAGTTGTGTCTCAGCCGTGTCATTAAAAGGAGCCAGGTCATATGGATTTCCCGGCGTGACAGTGTAATTGAAGTACGCTGCGAATTGCACGCGCGTGTCGAAGAAGCCGTCCTCGACTGTCACAGACTTTATGGGGATCTGGATCGCGCCCGTGTTGTTGAGCTTGTTCTGCTGAACAACGTGGTCGGCAAAGACGGGCACGTAGTGCCCTCCGTATGACTGCCCATTTATATGGACCCCATTGGCGCTGTACTGTGGGAAAGCACCCATGAAGCCCTGCATCGTCTTGTAGAAGACTGCCGCAGCATCCACAGTCGAGTTGGAAGTCAACGTGAGATCAGGTGACGAGAACGTCCCACATCCAGGGTCGGCGGTGGTGCAATTTTCAGTGGGCGTGATCACAAATGTGTCCGGGTTTTGTGAGGCCTTGGTGAGAGTTGTGAATGAGAACCCCACTGTCGCTGGCTGGTCTATAAAGACAACATTGCTGTTCTGTGTGAACGACAATGGATTGTTGACGACGTTGCCCCCGGCGTCGATGGAGCATGGGCCCATCTCACTGAACAGCCCGTTCATCGATGATGCACCCGGCCCTCCATCAAGCCTCACCGTCAACGGCGCGGCGGTAGGATTTCCATTTCTGGCCTCGAACATCCAAAAGTACATGTGCTGCGTCTCGCTGACGTCGACATAACCTGCGAAGCTCTTGACATTGGCATTGGTCTCGCAAACCCCATTGGGGACCTCCTTGAACCGGACTGGTATACCGCTCGTCCCATTTGCTGTCTTAAGGTCCGTGGGCGCCGCTACGAACTGGCCCAAAGCTCTGCCAATAACTGCGTAGAAGGCGATGTTCATAGACAGGCGCATCTTGAAGTAAGAGAATGTGAAGATAAAGAACGATTTTGATCAGCGCGTCGACGCGCAGTCTGCTGACGGACGGTGCTACTCGATGTTGCCTGAACACATTGCACGAGTTCGATGGGTAAGCCGGATCACGACACTAGTGCTCACCCTTTGGATAATAAGTGACACCGTCTTACCCGACTCAATGGCGTGGAAAGGGGCTCGCGGGTACTCCCTTGTCTTGGGATGCTTCGCCCGCTTGATACAAGCTTAAAGTCAAAAAGCCCGCGCGCTGCCGGGAGCCAATCGGCGGCCAGAACATGAGGCAGTAGTGCAGATATGGGAGGCTCTGCTGGGCCGGGCTGCACAAGCGTTAGGTTCTAGCCCCTAGTTACATCCACTTCGGATGAAACGCCTGATAGAAAAGAGCCGATCTCTCAATCACTACCTGGCTGCTTCATATTGCTCGCCGGCTTCCGTGTGATCTTAATGCCTAAAGACGTCGAGAGTATGCTCAACAGGGATCATTTCCTCTTCGTCTGGGCGGACAGAAGGTAAATACACGAGAGCGAACCCCCGTCGTTCTTTATTTCGTGATAACGTACCCGAACACGAGGCTTGAGTCTTCCTGTCCAAGTTGTGATCGTTTATCCAAGGTGTTTTGTAGTTCTAGTTTACTAATGAACTTATCGCTAAGCTTAATGCCGATGGTTCGTTGCAGATCAACGTGCATTTGAGGGATGCGCGATGATCCACAAACATCGATCCAATCGGCCACGTTGTCGTCAAAGCGGGCGTTGAAACAAATCAGACCAATCAAAGAGGTTCTGTCCAGGTTGACTTATTGGTCCTCTCCAGGAGTAAGACTTCTTTCAAAGGATTAGTGCGAGGTCTTTGCGTGCATTTGAGTTCGGATGTTGTTCATCTGTGGAGGCGGAGATTGACGTACTGAGATTCCGAGTCCCATACTTATCTCAGCAAGTGGCCGAGAGGTGTCTACTCTGCTATCCCGGATCGGTACTTATTTTCGGCTCCGGGATTCCCGTAGTTGTTTCCGGAAAATCTAGGTTTTGACACAGGCCACAAAGCAAACCGCAGTCCGCTGCACAGCCTGTCGGGTCAGTGGGGATGTTTGTTCACCCAGGCGATGGTTGTGGCGCACGACGCAATATATGGAGACTTGAAAACAAAGCTCATCTCCCGGAGCCGGACTTCAGAACGGAAAAAGAATGTAGAAGTGGGTCGCACCGAGATCTGACGGGCAGATCCTGGGTCTGATATTGTAGATCTCCCGCCAAAAACGCCCAATGCTGCGTATTGTCTTCACCTTGGACTCGGCCAAATTGAGTCAGCAACATCGTTGTAAGGATAAGGGGTTCGTCAGGAGTACGAAGCGTCAGAGGTGGGTACGCAATATAGTGAGGAAAAGTATTTTCGGCTCTTTGTTGGAGCGGGGAGTATCCTCGCATATACGCGTAGTTGGTGGTCAAAGCCACGGTGTGGAATTCCAACAAAACACATAATCTGTAGTAAGTCCCGCAATGTTGAGATCATCTGATGCAACCTCCAGTTCCAATCGAAATGACAGCATCCACCTCCATCATTGTTCGGAGTTGCGTGCTCCTTTGGTTATGGTTGATTGTCTCTGCTCTGGGCCAGGAAACCAGCGATTACAGCCTGACGATATGTGGAGTAAGACAATTCGGACACTAAAATAATCAACTTTCTTCGGCGTCGGGACACTAACATTTCGCTAGGAACAATGCCTCGACCAGGCCACTTCGGAGATGGGCTGTGATTCCACCACGGGCTCTTGCCGGTGTGAGCACAAGACTATTGTCTTAGCAAGCAGCTGTTCGAATTCCAAATGCACCATGGCTGATACACTTCGTACGTCCCCCGTCTTCGTTGCTCCATGACATTGCAAAGACCCGACTAACACATCATACAAGGACTGTTCAAAGCTCAAGCCAGTGCTTGTGACCTGTCCTCGGAGGATTCGTCCATGGCCTCAGTTGTGGCTGGGATCGTGAGCGCCGTTTTCCTGTCGGCTCTTACAGTCATTCGACTAGCAGGAAAACGAGCAGTCCGGAAGTTGGGGCTCGACGACGCGTTCGTGACCATCAGCTTTGTCCTTGCGTTGATCACCATTGGGTTATCCATTTACAGTATGTTCACATGCAACCTGCCCAAGCCAGTATTTGTTAACGTCAACTAACCGTACTAACATCCACAGTGTCCTATTGTGGGTTGGGCAAGCACATGTGGACTCTCCAAGACGGACAGGTACTACACGTACTCGAGACCCTGTTCATAGCGACGGCGATCTTTCCCGTGCTCATGGCCCTTATCAAGATATCCATCGTTCTGCTTTACCTTGGCATCTTCCCATCTAGGGGTTTCCAGGCGGCGGCATGGGCGGTCGTGGGCTTCATCGCCGTTTCTGGTCTTGCCATGGAGCTTTTCGCCATATTCACATGCAGTCCGATCGAGTATTCCTGGAACAAGGACATCAAGCCAGGATACTGCATCGCTGAGACCTATCCGAGTGGGATGGGCGCAATAGTGGGTGTTGTACAAGATGTGGCTGTGGTAGCCCTTCCGGCGGTTCAAGTCCGGAGACTTCAAATGAAGAAACGGCAGAAGATGCTTGTCATGGGTCTCTTTGGTCTGGGAGCTCTGTGAGTATTTCTCAGCGAAACCACTTTCTGTTATGAGCGAAATCCTAACATTGGTTCTTTGTAAGTGGCTGTCTCGCCGCTATAGCACGCCTGGTCTCCATCATCGAAAATCGCGACATCATCGATCCCACCTGGCAGTACGCCAGCATGGGCGCGTGGTCAGGAATCGAGCTGGTGGTTGTGTACATGGGCGCCTGCCTCCCCCTGATGCGTGGCTTCCTCGGCCTTGTCTGGCCAAAGAAGTTCGGACAGGACAAGCAGGAGCGTCACACGGCTGATCCGCCGGCCGACATATCAGGAGGTTCCGCCCGCCCAGGGCTATCACATGAAATGACCCAGCTGGATCATGCGGCTTTACCGCCTCGCCTTGGAAGGAGCGGCTGGGACCGAGAGTCCTCGGACTCAACGGACAGGACGGCGCAGACCTCACATGATTATATCGCTGGGTCAAGTTGCTAGTTCTTGGCTTTGTCACCGGGTTTAATACTCAGACACACAGGTGGCCTCTCTGGGCTATGCAAATAGGCTGGTATGTGCCTGCAACTTGATGCACCGCAATTCTTCCATTAATCAACCCTCCAACTGTTTCTCTGCGCATTGATGCCAACTTCCCATTAGGTCATTGATAATGCGGCAAGGAAAGAGCAACTCACCTCGAGCAGGAAGTGCATCGCTTCCCGGCACCCGCCGTAAATAAAAGACTTTGAATTCCTCTGGCTGTCTTCCTCCGCGAAACCCGTCGTTACTTGCGTAGCTCCTCGTTGCTTCTGAACTTGTATTAATGCCGTCGTCGAAGCATCCATTGACCCGCATATTTTCGATAAGGATAGCATTACTCTGTTCGTCCAGCTTCATCCCTCGAATACCACCATGGCGCCCAGAACTATCTACCTGGGCCTCATGCTCGTCCTTCTCAGCTCCAACTGCGTCTCAGTCACTGCACAAACCACAGGTTCTGCCACCATTACAGGCTCTGGTACCGGCACAGGTTCTGGCACCGGCACAGGCTCTGGCACCGGCACAGGCTCTGGCACATCGGGTACTGGACCCACGACAGGTACTATACCCACTATAGGCCCGACAATCACCACAGTGCCCTCAACGTCGTCGAGCACGACCTCATCGAGCACGACCTCGTCGAGCACGTCCTCGACCAGCTCAAGTCAAAGCCCTCCTGATGGCACGGGAACACCGAGTCACACCTCGAGCTCATCCAGCTCAGCTCCATCAGGCACCGGCATCCCGACAGCCACCTCGACCTCTTCAAGCAGTTCCCCAGCACCGACTCACAGCCCACCTACGACAAGCTCAACACCGACTTCCGTCATCGTCGTCACGGCATATGCCACTGTTACGAAGACAAAATGGTCTACGACTTCTGCGAATTGTGGAACTCCGTCGCCTTTCCCGCCAGCTCTTCCTCTGGGATGCTACGATGAGGGCCCAGACGGCCGGGCCCTGCCAGACTTCTTCCTCGAGGACGATGTTCTGATGACCATCGACAAATGTGCAGGGCTGTGCACCAACTACACCTTCCTCGGCCTTGAATATGGCTCACAGTGCTGGTGCAGCAACTCCATCCAAAACGGGGCCTTTCCGGTCGACAATGGGCAGTGTGACACGGTGTGCGCAGGCAATGCAGCGCAGATCTGTGGCAGCGACGACACGCTTTCGGTCTTCCTGTCCCCACCGCCACGTCCGCCACACCCCGGAAACAACATCACGTACAAATATGCCGGGTGTTACAGAGAGCCTCGCGACGGGTCACGAGCACTGAATGAGTCCCGCAGAGCAGCCGGCGACATGACGCCGGAGTCATGCTTCAACATCTGTGGCACAAGCGGTTGGCTTTACGCAGGGCTGGAGTACGGCGAGGAGTGCTGGTGCGGCAACCAACTTTCCAAGGCGGCGGTAATGGTGGATTCCAGTGTATGCAACATGAACTGCACGGGTGACGCGACAAAGATATGTGGTGGCCCGGAGGCACTGGTCTTGTACAACGGAACAGACAACTCCAGTGGTGCGCCTTATGCGCCCATCTGGGACAAACTCCTCAAGGGCAATGTGCGATAAAACGAACGATGGCAGGTGGGGAGGACGTGGGATGAGAGTTTGCTGCTGCCTACCACTCCTCAGGGGTCCTTGGCTGTGGTGACAGCGGGCCATCTCGGCGGCCGTGTCGTCGTGTATTGGGTGTGATGGTCAGAAGGATGGTGTTACTCGTGCGTAATTGAACCATTGGTACCCTAGACACGTGAATAAAAAGCATTGCTTAACGATGTCTTGTCCTCGAGGCGATCACTGTGATGCTGATCGGGCACAAGACGTGTCAAAGGTGATTGGTGGCGAGATGCTGTCCTCGAGGTAATCGTAGGATCTCGGCATGATGTATCAGTCCGCTACACTGCGCATGTCATGTTTCGTCTCACCTGCATTCCTTTGTTGTTCGGGAGGACGAGGAGCCCTTGTTGCAGCAAACCAGAGTGCCCCCGCTTATTTTTGGCGCAGCTTAGCCCCCCTGGGCTGGGAGGCCACCGTCCAGCCGTCCAGCCCCCACTTGGCAGGCAGCCAGGATTCAACACGACGGTTTCGACCCTTACCCTGATTTGATCACCTGTCCCTTGCGGCTGGCTCCCGCTGGTGCCCGCCTCCAGCTCTAAGCCCAGCAGCTGAATGTTGGACGTCAGCTTACATGTGAGGCCTCGAAATTTCCTCTTGATTTTTTAATGCCCTGTCTTCATCTCCCTCAATCAACCGCTAAATCACTTTCGACATATGATACACCTACATTTTACTGCAATACATGATACCTAGGTTAACAGCACCGAAAAAGATCGCCACCATGAGTCAACTGCAGCCAATGAACCCGCCCATCGGGTGCACTCAGTTCATCAACCCCCACCAGGAAACCAAGCTTATCATCAAGGAGAAGGTCATGTCCATGACGGGTGACGCGTTCGACATCAAGATCGATCCCCAGAACGGCCAGCCGCCCACGCCCATCTTCAAGGTCGACCCCAGCTGGATCACGAGCCGCAAGTCCTTCCACGACATGAATGGCAACCACTTGTTTGACGTCAAGAAGGAGTACCTACACCTTGTCCACAAGTACTTTAAGGCGGTAGATCCCAACGGCACCAAGTTCTTTGAGGTCAAGAGCGGCTTTACTCGTAAGTCGGCCGATGTGTTGCCTGCTTGTGATGCATCATCCATCCCGTACCCTACATTCCAGATGTCTACGACCAACCCTCCCCCCGCGGTCTTGACCGGCCTGCATGCACCCTGCCAACATCATACTGAGCATTTACTGAAACCATCTCTAGTCGTCGGCTCCAAGGCGACAGCAAAATTCACCTCGGCAGCAGGCGGCAAGGAGGAGTCGCTCTCGATGAAGGGCAACTGGCGCGACTCGACGGCCGACATCGTCGACGAGACCCGCAACGCCGTCGTCGCCCGCATCACCCGCAAGTCCATGTTCAAGAGCTTCACCACCTTCGCCACGGGCCAGAACGAGTACGGCCTGACCGTCGCACCCGGCGTCGACTTTGCCCTCATGGCTGCGCTGTGCGTGTGCTTTGACGAGTTGAACAATGAGTCCACGGCTGCTTGAACAACCTCTAGGAGGGGCAGGGGTGTTGTGTTCAGAGATCGAGTTGGTGGGAATTTTATCATTTATCGGATCATGCTTCTGTGTGCACAGTGGTTCTTGGTAGGAGGATACCCGCCCAGGAAAATGAAATTGAATGAATACGACGGGCGAGAAGTCCAACTCGAATAGTTGGCACGGCAAGCTCGCAGTCTTTTTGAAGAATCTTCCAGGTAAAAAATGCTGACATGCCGGCCAATATGCCCTCCATTGAATTCTCTGTGGGAAGAGATGCCCCCTGCGACCGTTTCATGTTCGATTCTTCCCCGTCAGCTACCAATCATGTGCTTGAAATTTATTTCCCATTTCAGTCTTCGAATCACTTGTTTTGACGTAGCCGGTCATTCACTCGTTCCCCTCTCTCGGCAACAATCTCGGTCTCTAGTTTTCCGTACATCTCCTGTCTATACTCCTCGAACTCTACCGTCGCCTCCTCAACCGTTTTGAAGTGATGTGCCCCGAGGAAAAGACCACGGTGAGGCTTGCAATGATGCTCGTAACGGGCCAACGAGGCTGCGGTTTGGAATGCATTCCTTATCTGACGACCGTTCCATCTCCTACGGGGTGCATGTTAGTGATTGATGTGACCATATTGGAAGAAGATAAGACTAAGTTGTCAGGTTGACGTACGTGTCAGGGTTCTCCTTGTGCCTTTTAAAATGTTCCTTGGCAAACTGGAGAATATCTTCTTCCTCAATGATCATGACCTTTGCGCCGTCGATAGCCATAATCTCCGTCCGCTCTTGCTCTATGCGCTTGAGTCGACTAATGTTCATTCGGAACAGAGACAGCGTCTCGTTTTCTCCAAGGTAAGGATAGAACAAGCTCATGTGCACTCGAGACTTGACCGCTTCATCTAGTGCACCAACGCGATTAGTTGTCAGGAACAGTATTCCAGAATAGTATTCGAGAGTCCTTAGAAATACTAAAAGTCACAATTGTTAGTAAACTTTGGTCCAGAATGCAAGAATTAGTAATTGGTGGTTCAAAACATACTGGAAACGAGAGCGTTCCGTTGGAGGTTATCGTCCCTTCGTTCTCTACGAGACAGAAATATTTCGGCTTCATCAAATAGTAAGATGCAATCCCATAAGTTTGCCAACCTGAAAAGTGCAGATAGAGTTGCCTCTACGCCCCGAGGGTCGATTCCCAAATCGCCACATGTAATAGGGAACAGGGGCTTCTTGTATGCATACCCGACAGCCTCAGCGGTAGCAGTCTTGCCAACTCCGGGTGCCCCATGCAGGAGAAAAATGAGGCCTCTACCTTTGCGGCCGATGAAGTCCTGGTCGGGAAGCTCTCGGTCCTTTTTGGCTGCTTCTCGCTGGACCGTCTTCTTCTCGAAGTGCTCGAACACCGTGGATTGAATCATCATTTTGTGCTTCTCTGAGATCTTCAAGTGCTCGAAAGGGTTCTCCATGATGGAGCTTGGCTTGAGGTACCGGACATCCACACTGACGAATTTTCGGTCCCGAAGCCCGTACACAAAGATACGCGACGGAAGCAAGCAGAGATCTTCATCGCTGAGTTCGAGTACATTATCGTTGTTCTTTCCCGTCTTCCCGTCAGCGCTCGGAAATATTTTGTCTTCAGCGGATAAGATGTTCCACTCCCGTTTGTGAATATTGTCTTCGTCGAGGACGAGCTCTTGTATCTTGCCGGTTGACTCTCTACGATCTGTATCAGTCCACTGGATGATGGCAAAGTCGTCAATCCATGTCGTTGTTTCCCAGTTGTTGAAGGTGACGAATCTGGAAAAGTCTGGTTTCCACCAGGGTATCGTTTGGTATGTCTCGTTGAAGTCGACAATAACATCGCCGTCGATATGTTGAGGGAATTTGAGGTCTCCCCCAAATTTATCCTCAAGCGGGTTTCCAAGCGGGTCATGGATAAGCGTCCAGCCGTCGTAGGACTGTGGATCATGGGGCTGGGATACTACACTTTGAAATTTTTGCCCTCTCTCTTTTAGGCGTTGTACAGTTTGATCTTGGTCTTGGGCGAAGCGAAGAGGAAAGATCGGCAGCGCGTTGATGTCCTTTTCGCCCGAGTAATGCTCAATGGTAAATCTGTGGCTGACACCAGAGTAAGACTTGCCATCAAAGTCGATGTAATAGACGTGGATCTTCGTTCCTTTGTACCGAGTTTCCAGGTCCCGTACGAGGTCTCCATCTGGCTCAACCTCAAGATCATCCACTTCCCAGCGGACGTTGTCCGTGAGAATGTGGTACACCCGCCATAGGCTTGGTACTGATTCTTGAGAGTGGGGATTCAGGTCTTCGGACATGCCCAAGTCAGACTTGGTCTTCGCATCGGAAGGCTCATACACCGTTTCTCCCGGCCGAAATAAATACCAAAGATCGTCATACCGGACCTTAACTGGTTTGATAGCGTTGGCAGTATCAAACATGGTGTACCTCGGAAGAAGTCGTGTTTCCACAAATTCCATGTAGCATTTCATCTCCTGATAGGCCTTCAAGGTGCCTTTATCGGTATGAAGTAAGAGATCCTCGGCGTTGGCCTCTTCGGCCACGTTGGTTTCCGGTGCCTGCGACGCCGACTCGCCCAACTCCACACCAAGGCTTGTTTGATCGAACTTGGCCTTCAATCGAAGGAACTCTTCCTCCATCTCTTGCCGGAAGTGGATGAAGATTTTGAACGGCCTCAAGAATGTGTGTGGCTTGTGCGGCTTACCAGACCAATGCATTTCCCCTGTGACTTTTGCCAAGAAGCCGAGAATGATCAATGAATTGATTCTGACGCGTTCCATACGTTGGGTGTCCACTTTCTCATTCTGAGGTTTGGTTTCCAGCTTTCTTGCGACTTGGGTGAGCTCTTGTCTCCTGTTCAGAGACACGCGCCTCAATTGCTCGTCTTCAATTTCGGCATCCAGATCTTCGCCGGCCAAAAGCACCTCAATCATAGCTGGGGGCTCAGTGGATGAGAAGCGATTTTTGAACTGTTGCCAGTTACAGTCCCTCACTTCTGGTTTCGTTTGGAACATGAAACTCTTCGCATCCTCTTTACCACCTTGGTCCGAGTCTGCCTCCTTGGTTTTCTTCTTGACGCGTTTCTCCAGAGATTGCAGTCGAGAGTCATGGTGCTTGAGCCAGGTGTATAGTGCTTTACCGGTCATTTCTTGAGGATCACTGACTGGGATCACTGCTTCAAATTCTTCATCCTCTGTCCTTGCCACATTTGGTTAGGATTAGGTTCTGCAGAGGGTCCCATGACACTTACCCTCGTTACTGGCATCGTCATCATCATCATCCGAGTTCTCATCCACTTGCTGCTCTTCTTCTTCTGCATTACTGATGTCCCCTTCGACAAGTTCTTCATTTTGGTCTTCTTTGACGTCCTCCTCTTGGTGTGTATCAGCGCGAGCAACGTCAGCGGTCGGCTCCTCCTGTTCAAGGCTATCTCCGTTGGCTTGTAGCAAGCTAGGCGGATCGTTTTTCGAATTCTCGAAAACTTCCATCGTATTGGCATCCGCCATCTTCAATTCGAAGCAATCGAAATGGCCTGCGCGCCAAGTGATTAAGGAGCTTGCTAGCAAGCAGGATCCAAGGCCGTAAGAGTACAGTTCTAAGCGTTGCCAGGTGGTCAGAAGTATATAAACTTTAGTGTTGGAAATTTCACAGCGGGGAACTTTGATCCACTTAAAAGCTGCGTCTGCTGCTGGCAGGCTTGATTCCTTCGCCCCGGTACCCGAAGGTGAACCTCCTATGAAGAACGATTTCTGTACTGCCCTAGCTGAGGTTGATCACGATTGGGAACAATCGTCCCGTCTTGTGATTGACGGGAATGTTTTGATTGGGGATGGCGGCGACTATCGAAACACCGCATGCGCTAAACCACCCGCTTAGCATGCAACCACAACTCGATGTAGCATGAACGGACCCGGGGCAAAAGAAGGCTACCAATTATGACCGAGTAAGTCTGAATGTGCTACCATCAGTGCGTAATAGATGCAATTGTGGTGTGGTAAGATTATAGCGTTGGCGGGACGGCGGAAGATTAAGCCATGACACCTTTCAAAATGCCCACTTCCTTCTGGCACGCCCGCCGGTACTACGAAATTTTAAATTCGAATCGAAAGCCTTCGATTTCCTTGGACGGCACGGTGAACAACGCATTGCGAAAGCCATTTCCAACAGAACGCACCCTCGTTACAATTCCGCCAAATGCCATGGAAGCGGGGAAACAACTCCCGCCGACCTTGCTGCAAGAGCTCAATGACGATGGCGAGCTTCTCAAATTTAACTCGTGGGCAGGGAATCTTCGTGAAGGCAGCCTCGCGAAGGCCCTACCGCTCGAGGATTATCGGATCTACGAAAAACAGTCGGCAATGTTCGTCAAAACATTAGGCGCAAAGTACGATAGTTTCCTTTGCCGGTGTGATGCATACAGTGAAGACACTAATAGAGCCAGAGACTTTGCATTACAAGTAGCACTAGCAGAATATATACATCATCACAGTGAGGACGCCTTCTGGGCAGAATTCGACGTGGAGAAAGTGACCTGGGAGGACGTCACAGACGAACTCGAGAGAGTCGAAGCCATCTACCAAGACAACGGGATGGGAAATCCTATTCGCCGAGCATTTCGACGTGGTGCTGCCTACACAAACACTGCCACCTACTTACTAGAGGCAATTCCAAACGACGACGGCTTGGGTCTCCTCAAGGGGGCATTGCTAGTGGTGTTGAAGGTACGAATCTCTCCGACGCTGCAACCAGACATGACACCCAGAGTGAGGGCTAAACAAAGAATGAGATACATATGTATCTCTAGGCCACTGAAAAACGATCGCAAGTTTGCGAACGCATCTTTCGGTGTTTCCGAGACATACCAGAAATTGTTAAAGACGCAAATAGAAAACAAAAACTTTTTCCTATGGATCGAAATGTCTTCCGACTCGCTAACTCGCTCTACCAAACTTTATTCGACAACATTCCTCCCCTGATAAAAATACTTCTCCGAGACTCCAGCGATGAATGGTACAAAAGGGCCGGGAAAGCCTTCAAGGCCACGCTCGGCGATCAGCTCGCAGAAGTAGACAGCATCTTACAACAGCTGACGACAGCTCAAAGATCTCTCCAGCAAGCCTTTAGTGGGCTCGTCGAGGATAGGGATGCCAGCACCTCCAGGCTCGTTAGCGCAACGCAGACAGAGGTGGGAGTAATTCGTCGCAATCAACACCAGCATCACCATGAAGCGTTGAAAGAGATCAGATCTGTTGTGCAGAGCACGAGCTCATTGGATAGCAAGATTGACGACATGGCAGACAGAATGCGGAGTTTGGAATTGATATGCAGGGAGTCTGTGGAGGAGAACCAAATTTTGAATTCCCTGCACGTTCTAACAGCAGAACTCCTGAGGAAGCGGCACATTTCTGAAGGTAAGGAGTCCCTTCAGGTCCAGAGGCACGTCGAATGGAGATTAACCAGCTTTCAGCCAATCAAGAATATGGTATGCATTGTATGCTATCCTTATCAAGTCAGAAGGATCGAGTATTTGACATTGATGGTGTTCTTGCCATTCTCTACGATGGCCAGGAAGGAACGGCTCACGGCGGAGATCTCTTTGCCACATTGAGGAAGCATCATGACTTCAGCGACAAAGCCCTCGCGCAGCCTGCTTATCTTGCCAATACCGAAAGATTCCGGAAGTGGCTTGTTGATCTTCACTCTGACATCCTCTTGGTGGACGCACACGTCGGGAGCCAAACAAGTGGCAAAACCTCCTCAATGTCCGTATTCTGTGCGACACTCGTCCAGAGTCTTTTAGACTACTCAAAAGCAACCACTCAGCCAGGGCGTTCAGAATTTGTGCTGTATCATTTCTGCGGGCTGCACCACAATAAGAGTGGTAATCTCGAAGGCCCACCGGGGCTTATTCGGAGCCTATTGGGCCAGCTGTTGCAGGCATGGCCTCGAGATAGCCCCCCAGATACCCCATACGAGACGAATCTACGGGATTTTGGATCAGGAGACACAGAGTCAGACATTCATGCTGCATGCCAAATGTTCCAGAGACTGGTGTCAGTACTGCCCCCGGGCACAACCATACACTGCATCATAGACGGGATATCGGAATTTGATACCGAGCTCTGGGAGAGGTCGAGATACTTGAAGATGGTGGTCGACTGTCTTCGGGCCTCAGTGACGTCTCCAGGCACATTTCACAAGAACCACGCATCTCTCAAAGTCTTGATGACTAGCGCCAACTCGAGCTCCAAGGCGATGAGAGAACTTTTGACCGGGGAGCAACAAATCAGTTTGAGAGCCGGTGACTTTCTCAGCCAGCCAGTGTCCCCGATGTCACCAACATTCTTGACCGATGAGCTCCAGAGGAGTCGTTCGCTTGTAGATACAATGGTGCAGAAAGATGAAGGCAAATGAAGGCACGGTACAAGTTACAACAGAGTCGTGTCTGGGCTTTTCTTGACAGTATACAGAGCAACCATGCAAAGAATTGATTTGAACTGATTTGGCGCGTACTCGGCTCTGACCATTACTGTTGCAATGCACGCCGTGATTTCCAGTTGGCCGGTAGCCGGTGTCCATGTGGCTCCGCCAGGCAAATTGCTCCCATTGCTGCGCCGCACTGCCGCAGCAAAACAACGCCATTTTTCACTAGCAAAACTGCCAACTGCACATTGAAACCAACAGCAAATTTGGAGGAGGGGTATGTGGTAATGGACAAGAGCCAACTGGACATCCAATCTGTTTTATGGAGCCAGACTGGACGACTCCAACCGTCCTACTGACCTGCGACTAATTCTGAGCTGTCCAGTAGATGCCTCATTTCCAATGTCCACGCAAGTCAGTTACGGCCCGGAACTCCTTGTCCATTCACTGCAAGCCGTCCACGGTGATTCATGCCGGACCTCATCTTTGCCTTCTTACTCCGATTCAATAAAAGTCCGGAAAGGCGTTCAACTTGTGAAACAACCAGCAATGTCATCCAACTCTTTCTTTAGCATCGTCACAAACCTTGGCATTTCGCGAAGCCAATGGCTGGGCTTAGCCGTTGCGACTGTGCGTCAAAAGCTGTAAAATCTAAAAATGATTCGGTAAAAACACGCTGACAGTTTCAAGGTGACTCTGTATGCCGCAATTCGCTGCACGTACCTCTTGTATTTTCACCCCTTGTCAAAGTATCCTGGCCCGCGTCTTGCTGCTGTCTCCAATGTGTGGTGGGCGTATCATTGGTGAGTGTGCTCGTTCAGCTTGGGCGGTTGATGGCGGTGAGCTGACTCCACCAGGCTTGGAGGACGATATCCGTGGGCAATCGCAAAAGTCCTGGATCGATATGGTGAGTGATGTCGTGATGCATAGAGTCAATCACTGGAATGAAGCACGCACTCACATGTCTTTGCAGGCGACGTTGTCCGCATCGGGCCCAATGAAGTTGTATTCATCACTCCCAAGGCATCAGAAGGTGCGTAAATAGGCTAAACCTAGATGCTGGAGGAGGAAGCTCACAGAATATTTACAGATATCTACGACTCTCATACCAAGAATATCGAGCATTTCACCAGGACAGACTGGCTCGACCTTGGCGAGGGCGAAGATGGTATCAATTGGGAAAGGGACCCGGCCAGACACCGCGAGATCCGGAAGAACCTCTCGCCGGCCTTCAGCGTCAAGTCGTTACAAGCGAAGGAGCCTACGTTACACAAGCATATCGACTACTTTCTGGAAAGGATGAGAGAATTTGGGAATCAAAAGAGTGGTGTGGACCTTCTACAGGTATATATGTCTTCTCCTCCGCATAACAACGAAGCTTTTTGCGAGACACTGACTTGAGTATTATAGTGGACTGACTGGCTCGCGCTCGACATATCGGCAGATATGGCGTACAGTAGAGAGATGAGGCAGATGCAGACAAGCAAGTGGACCCTATTCACCAGATGGCAATTTTCCTCAAAGTCTTTTCTGCTAACGACTCTCAGTGAAAAATGCACCTCTTCTTGATGCGCTCTGGAAAGTCAACTTCTTCCTCGCAGTCAATGCTGTCACCAAGAAGTTCCGTCTCCTAGCGCCATTGAAATTTCTCTTTGTGCCGCCCTCGTTGCTGGCAACACTTCCACACACTTTGGCTCTAAACCATAAAGAGGTACTCACACGGATCAATCGCCGAGGTAATACCGCCCACCTGGATTACTTCGAACATCTGTGCCCTCCCGAAGCGCCGGAGCCGAACCAGAAAGAGCTTAAACACATGGAGATAGTCGCTGGTCAGCTCCTCAGCGCCGGTTATGAGCCAATCTCAAGTCAGTTTCTGTGCACGCTTGTGTTTCTGCTGCAAGATCCCAAAAGCTACCAGCACCTTGTTGAAGAGATCAGAACATTCAAAAACAGCCACGCTATTGACACTGAAGCAGTGGCTCATTTGCGGCTTCTGAACGCCTGTCTAATGGAGACACTCCGGATAACAGTCATTGGTGCCAACGGGCTGCCTCGTATATCACCTGGTGCTGTCATAGATGGCCACTACATCGAAAAAGGCATCACTGTCCAGTACGGTCACTTTGCATTCACGCGAAGTACTCGGTTTTTCAAAGACCCAGATCAGTTCAAACCGCAACGCTGGCTGCCGCAGGACCACAAGTTCTGGGACGCTGCATTTGCGAACGACGCGAGGGAGGATTTCAAACCATTCAGTCGAGGCCCACGGAATTGTGTCGGGATGGGATCGGCGTGGCGGCAAACTCGGCTCTTCATTGCCAAGGTCCTGTGGCACTTTGACGTGGAGTTAGTCCCTGGCGAGGAAGTCATTTTTGACCGCGACTTTCGCTCATACGCCATGTGGGAGAAGCCTAGTGTCCGTGCACGCTTCTTGCCAATAGACAGAAATGGCATTTGAGTCTGAGCACGAGACTTGCGTGCCGCCAACCGAGACCTGCAGCTCTGTTGGTTCACTCATGTTAATGGGAATTATTTGGCACCGAGCGCTTTGGTCATTACGGTTAAATTGCACCGTGGGATGGCTGCAGGCTTGGCAGGGACCGGGCCAAATTATGTCCAGATGTCGACTGGCGCGTGCTCGCCCGGGGTTGTCAAGCGCTGCCAGGAGCTAGCCCAGGCTTGTTCGGGCCAAGTGCCTTGGGAGGATTCGCGAACCATAGCACCATGCGTCGAAAAAGAGCCGCAGGATGTCAGCTCGTATAGGGTAAGCCGTTCCAGTGGGTCTAGTGCGAAATTGCCTCTCTGCAGGAGTCTGTTGTCCTCGAGCTGTTCTCTTCTTTTCTTTCCAGTCTGGGAGGTCGTCGGCGCCGTCGCCGTCGTTCAACGTTGTACAAAATGCCTCAGGTCCGTTTGCAAGGCGTCAGCACGTACCACAAGAACAAACTCATTGTCCGTGCAGCCAGGGAGATAATCAGGTTTAGGGCTGAAGCTGATCTGAGCTGATCTGGGGAATCAAACGTCCTGTCAGGAACCAGGCCGAGCCTAACTTAAAGCTGAGTGGGGACCCCTGGAGATTACCCCTTATCGAGGCTCGAATGCATGGTAGCGTTGCATGCAGGCCCTCTTGGCTCTTCCCAAACGAGATGGCAGGTGTCAAGGCAGCGAGATGAGAGCTAACAAGCAATTTCCCTGTCCTCGGGGATTAAAATGGCTTCAGTCCCCTGATCTGGAGCGATCTTGCTCTCTCTCCTCTTTTTGTCTTCAACCCCAGGGCTCACTCACCCAAGTCATTCTTTGGATACGCAGACCGACTCAGGCTTGATACGTCAAGACCGAAACCACACTCTTTTAATCCAACAGAAAAAAAATAATCCAATAATTCCGTCCGCCTGTCGTGATGCATTTCCTGCAGCTGCTCGCTCTGGCCGCGCCCCTGGCGTCGGCCATCCAGTTCACCAACCCGACTGTCAACTCGACCCTGACCCGCGGTTCCACCTTTGATCTGCAGTGGTCCTCGGTCGATACCGACCCCGAGGCCTTCAGCGTCTACCTGGTCAACTTTGTCAACTGGCCCCCGTACTACGCCCCCGTCTCCTTTGGCGTCGACGCCACCACCGGCGAGACCTCGGTCAAGGTCCCCTGCGACGTTGACCCCTCGTACGGCTACCAGTTGTAAGTTTATATGCACCCAAATTTCACTCAAGTCGTCACCTTTATTTCATGTGGCTGACCCTTGCACCTCTTAGCAACGCCATCAACGGCACCAACGTCTACATCATCTACGCCCAGACGCCCAAGTTCTCCATCGCCGGGGCCGCCTGCACCGACGAGCCGGCCGTGACCGCGGCCCCGACCTGCGCCGCGCCCACGGCGACTGTGACCGCG
Organism: Diaporthe velutina; assembly: GCA_038088505.1. Lineage (NCBI taxonomy): Eukaryota > Fungi > Ascomycota > Sordariomycetes > Diaporthales > Diaporthaceae > Diaporthe > Diaporthe velutina. The sequence continues at coordinate 63,024 of JBBWSJ010000135.1, forward strand.
ACCGTTACGGTGCGTGGCAACTCTACTATCCTCGCGTCGCCCACCGCCACGCCCGCCCCCCTTGGAAATTCCAAAAACCTCGTCGCCAAGGACGAGGGGGAGTGCCCCGAGGTCATCGGCTGGAGTGGCGGCTATGACAGCCCCGTGAAGCTGACCGAGATCCCCCGCGCAGGAGTCTCCGTTGCGGCGCAGGTAGGCGCCGGTGGTGCCGAGCTCGGCCTGGCCGCTGGCGTCAACGTCAACGGAAAGGTCAAGAGCAAGTGCGCCTCCAAGAAGAGGAGGGCCAGGAGGCACGCCTAAGTGCGACGAATGCGCTTCGTCTGAGCAAGGACATCCTAGGAGGGAGGGAGCGGACCACTAAGGGAACGTATCGCTGGTTAATCCGGCGTCGTTCGATTTGGAGGGAGAGAGTTAAGACGGACCTGGAGAGCACACCCAGCGGCCCGTCTTTGTTAGCAGCTGGCGTTAACTCGGAGAATTATATACCCCCCGTCTTGACCGATTTGGCCCTTCTCCCGCGCACTTGTGAATATGAATCGATGTACAGTGAAGATAGTGCTGGTATCAGTTGAGTAACAGCCGAGAAGAAGCGGGAGAATGAGCATTACTGGTTTCGATCTGAAAGGCAGTCTTTACGTAGACTGGCCAGATTAGGCACCACCATGCTCTTCATGTAGACGCATATATTTCCACCATTTAACGGAGAACCTGCAGTAAAGTTGCGATCCTTGAAGGCTGCCCGCCAGCGGCCTGTAGCTGGGGAGACGACATAAGCCGTTACATGAACTGGTCCTGCTAGAGTATTTGGACTAAGAGCGTCCGGCGAAACTAGATTAAGGAGTCAATTCAGAAGCAGAAGACGACTTTAGGCATCGTCCATGGTGATGTATAACTACGCGTGATAAAAATCTTGAACTCAATAGTACGGAGGAAGGTGATGGCTTGTATTGAGGTCTATGGCCAATGAACCCCCGCGCTAACAATTTATCTATCAAATATCACCTAGCAACATTAGTTGCTAAGTGATCTGTATATCAGGGTGTGTGGTGATGGAACCTGGGCACCAAGAAAACATTGAAAACAAGCGGCCAGCCGTAGAGATTAGCCGACGTTCTGTTTGACCCCCAAGGAAGAAGATGGCTTCATTGCGAGAAAGCGAACGATTGGAATAGAAGGCTGGAAAAGAATGTACCTCACAATAGTGAAAAGAATTATAAGGAGAGGAAGGTTGTGTATTCTCAAAATCTAAAGTAACGAGTGACTTTGGCTCTTTTATAGCCCTGACCTAATCTACCCCTTTCCGCCACACTGCAACAACATTTACCGCCTTTTAAACTGCAAACCCTTGTTTCCGTGATGGTGTCTGGGACACGACGCACTGGTAGCCCAGCTTCAGCGAGAACATCCTAAGGGCAGATGTTGAGGATACTGCTGGGTGCACGACCGTAGGCCTTCTTCCAGTCGGGGATGTGCAGGAAAGACCCTACGTATGAGCCGCACTCGCTGGTGGACCAAGTGTAGTACTCATTGACCTCGCCCTGCCTGCACGGCTGGTTGCCCCCGTAGCTGCAGGCGTAGGCGAAGACGGAGCCGCTGGCGCTCAGGATGTGGCTGCCCCCGGGGATGTCCGGGTTCGTTCGGCAGGTATTGCGGAGCCCTGTCGAAGCCGAGTCCGTGTCGGCGTGGTTCAGGTCGACATCGTCGCACTGCATATGGGAACTACCAGGGAAGCCACTTTGACGGGACGCCAAGGGTTGGGCGTCGACAGCATCGCCGATTCGGACTGGCTCAGCTTTGCTGTCGGTTGCGTTGATCATGTAGACGCCGTCGGCCAGATCAAGAGGAACCACGAATGCAGTGGCGCTGGTGATAGCGACAGCAAGCGTGACAAGGATGAACTTGGTGAACATGATGATTGTTGGTGTGGGATTCTGGAGTTTTTCAAGTGGGTTTTTGGGTTGAGTGTGTATGTGGAGAGCAAGGCTGGAGATGATGAGAAATGTCATTGATGATGTGTCTAGGGACGGGCTCAAAGACCCCTTTTATAGGCAGCCAACACTCCTACTTTGGAGCTTCTAGTCTTCAGGAGGTGAGGGTTTCTAATGCAGGATTGCCCGGTTCCTATGATCATCGCCTCCCAAGATAGTCTCACCTAATTTCATCTCACGCAACGTAATCACACGTCTGCAACCCCTGGCCACGATGGAGTACAAGGCATGCAAGAAGGCAAAAGAAAAGGATATACAGGTCATTTGGTGTAGCAACTTTCAAGCCAAGCTTCATGAATTTTTGATCATCTTCAAAGAACCTTGTACAGGACGCCTTGAATCCGCTTAATTATAAAGCTTTACTAACTGGCCTTAAGATTTCACACTTTTCTATATTCCTGCTTTGATTCAGTACACGTTTCGTTCCGGATCTTTACTTAGTTTGTTCTCTCCTCAGCGGAGCAACAATTGTACAAATACCCAAGCGGTACATGCTTGTTAGTTCTGGAGGAAAGGCAGCTGAGCTGGTCTGGTTGGTGCCGAACACTCGTTACCAGTTTAGACGAAATCGTTTGGTCCTCCCATTGATTTTTTTTGGCACATACAGTGCCATCGCCAAGTAAGCCATATGCTGGCTGACATAGTTCAGCTTGGTGCTGTGGGTCTAATCCGATGTGGCATACTGGCCAATGGGACCAAAGCACTGAATCGGTGCCTGGTCCTGTAGACGGACTGGTAGGGGAGCTTGCGTCAAGTCAGCAAGGCACATCATACGGCTGGTGTTAGTAATGAATGTGAGTGGATTAGTTGTGGTGTGGTGTCAAGACATGAATCTATGCAGCCACGAAATACATGCAATCGGATTTGCTCCACTATATACGAGCGGTTGTCATCACTGATGCAGTCAAAATTGGGCAACCATTCTTACAGAGAAGGCCTGCATGAATAGATATGGAAGATCATTGCCCTGCAGACAGCGTAGAATCAGTCATATCAGGTCATCAGTGGTTATGATTCAGCGCCAAGGCATCCGGAACCAGACAGGCAGCTATGATCATCGGTTCTTCCTTCAGGGGCTCTTACTAACATTGGAAGACTTTCCCAACCACAGATAATACCTGATGAGTGAGGAGAAGGAACGAAGCCAGGCTGTTGGTCACACAGACCCCTTCCTCATCACAACAGAGGACAAACTCAGCTTCGTCCTACTGAAATGGGAGGGACTCTTCAGACACAGAGGACTTACTCAGCAAGGGGTTGAACACTTCACACATCAACTCAGACGGAGGCCGAAAATATGGGATCCCGAGAGCAACATGCTCCCAGGCGAGTCCCGTACGGAGATGAGGGAACACAATGAGGTCATCCTCTTCTTCGAGCGCTTCACACTGGGCGTCTTCGGCGCCCTGGCTATTATTGTGTCTATGTTGATCATGGCGTTGAGCAACAGTCTCCTTGTTTCTTTGGTCGTCACGAGCGTCACCACAGTGCTATTTGCCGTGCTGTTGGCGCTGCCCATGCTCGGTGGGAAAATGGACAGCAAGACGGTGTTGGCCTCGGTGGCTGCGTACGCAGCAGGCTTCGGCTACACTATATTTATTCGATTATCTGGCCAACTTTTAGTCTTTTTTTTATTATTTTAACTACCTACTAGCTACTCAGCCTTCCAACTACTCTTCCTAAAGCTTATATATAAAGTTAATAACGGCATAATAAACGCTATAAGCATCCTCCTCCTTTAGTAACTTAAAGCCCTTATACGATAACTTATTTTTCTTCCTCCTTTTAAATTCCTTTTTAAATTTGCCTAATTTTAAACTTAAAATAAAACCCTATATCTAAAATAGGATATAATAGTTATTTATATCTTTAATATTATCTTTTAAGAGATTATAATTATTAATTATATAGTAAAGTTAATCTTTATAAGTTTATAGCAGATTTTAAGTATATCTAAGAAACTTTTATAAAGAGTTATCTAAATTAAACTATTATTAATATTAAAAACTATATGCTTAAATGCTAATTATAATCTCTATAGGCTTACTATAGTAATGGCGTTCTTAGGAGCTTATATAAGTATGTGTGGATAAGGGATAGAGATATTAACTGGGATTGTAGCTGTAGATTATTACTTTTTATATAAAGCTTTTATAAGAGATTAGATCTCTTACTGTATAATTAATTGCCCAAGTTAGCAACAGGCTACTTATATTAATAGTCTACCGCCAGTTTTAACTAACCTTATTTATATAGCTTTATAAGGCTGTTTATATTTTTAAAATCTATTATTATTGGTATTATATACCTATTTAACGCTAGATTTTTAAGCGTTTACTACTGTATAAAGGGACCGCCTACGGCTTTAAAAGAGCACGTATACGGATTAAGAACGAAACCACCCTGTGTACGCAGCAATCCTCGTCGTGTTTGTTGGGACGTCCCCTTCTGTAACATGAGGTCGAAGTAGACGCAAAAGGCATGTCTCTTGTCACGGATACCAACCAAACCTTCCTTAGACAGTTTTTCATAATTATATCCAATCCTTATAACTACCTACCAAACAGCACCACCCTGCTCGAGGTCTTTCGTCTGCTTGCGCAGTAAATCAATCTTGAAAGCCCGGTACGCATCTTCGACTCGCTTGCGTCTATCGGAATCTGCCCTCACCCTGCTGGCCGCTATAGACGTGCCAGTCAGGAAGCCGGTCTCGCCTCCGAGAAACAACCCTCCCATCCCGAGGAAGAAGTACGCTGCAAAATCCCCCAGGGGCGAAGGTGCCAGCTTGGAAGTCACGTCCGGGACATCCACTTTGGGGGTGTTGTCAGCTTGGCTGCTTTAACTTAGTCAAGTAGGGCATATCAAATAAGACTTACATGTCTTCCCGCTGTGGAATATCACCTGTTTGGGCTTATCAGAAGTCCTGAACTCGTTGAACCAGTTCTTCCGGAGCCCGCGGACTCGGTACGCCAGGAAGCAGCCCAGGCCGAGCCCCACGATGGAGCCGAAGGATGCTTGCCAGCTGATGGTTTTGGCGGCCCCCTTCAGCACCTCGCGGTCATCTAGGGTCAAGTCATGTTGGAAGTGCGACTCGGCGAGCTGGGCCAGCTCGTCGTGTTGGTGGTGTCGGCGGAATGCTGCGAGGGGCATATCGACTTGGCATATGTAGGGCGTGTGGGTTCGTGCCGTGAACTTGCTAGTTGATGATGGGACTGCTCATCCAGCGGAAATCATTTCCCGCTGATGTTTGCTTTTCCGGTTACATCTAGTAGCTTCTGCGATGTCGTGATGACATCACGGCCCGTGGAAGAATGTTTAGACGGGGGTTAGGGTAGATTCGACCGCGACGGCATCCAGGACGTCATGAGAAAAGCACCGTTGCGGCAATGGTTTGTAATCAACTGGTGTTTATAACTGATCCCCTCTTTCAGATTTCTTTGAGTCGAAGCCCCCTGCGCCATTCCGAGACTTCATTCAGCGGCTGATTGTTGAAATAGTACAAAATGGTGAAACTTTTCTTGTGAGTCGTCGTGAGCCGCAATTCATGCTCGACAATGGCCCGGGGGGTAAGCTGACGGTGTCCAAATCCGCAGGACAGGAATCACGGGTTACACCGGTGGGGATATTTTCCACGTCCTTCAGGAGACCTATCCAGACTTCGAGTACTCTGTCCTGGTCAGAAATGAGTCCAAGGCTGCGCCCGTCAAGGAGAAATACCCCAATGTTCGGATCGTCTACGGCTCACTAGACGACTCCAAGGTGCTCGAGGAAGAGGCATCAAAGACCGACATCCTGATCCGTGAGCAATACTCAGCCCTGACTTGCACACCAATTGGATGAACTGGACGAGTGCTGATCAATGATTAGACACCGCCGATGCATCAGACCACGAAGGGGCAGCAAAGGCCTTTGCGGCCGGCCTCGCAGCAGGGCACAGCAAAGAGAAGCCTGGATACTGGATCCATACAGGCGGCACGGGTATCTTGACTTACCAGGACACCGACGCCAACCGTTACGGCCAAGCTCTGGCGTACGAGCCGTACAATGATCTTGAAGGCATTGATGCACTTACCGGCCTTCCTGACCACGCTTTCCATCGCAACGTGGACAAGATCGTGCTGGCTGCTGCCGGGCAACCGGCCATCAAGGCAGCGATTATTTGCCCGCCTACCATTTATGGCAAGGGCAGGGGCGTGGGCAACACCAAGAGTCGACAGGTATACGTGATGGCAAACATGACGCTGAAGCGTGGAAGAGCCCCCATCATCGGAACGGGCAAGGCGTCCATGGATGACGTTCATGTGCACGACCTGACCGACCTGTACATCAAGATGGTAGATGCAGCGCTTAAACCCAAGCCTGAGAGAGACGAGCACATCTGGGGCCCTAAAAACGGTTACCTGCTCGCTGAGGGAGGGTACCATGTATGGGGCGAGGTCGCCCAGTGGGTTGCTGAGGCCGCGCACGCCAAAGGTTACATCAAGGACACCACACTCGAGGTAAGCTTCCCGGCCGTTCCCTTTTCTCCTCCCGTTGCAGAACGCTTATATGTACTGACAACCTGAAGCCTCTGGACTTCGAGGAGGCCAAGGAGGTCGCGGGATTTGAGGCCGCGTCTTATGGTTTGAACTCACGTGGTCAGGCAAAGAGGGCTCGCAAGTACCTTGCTTGGAACCCGAATGCTCCGAGTCTGAAGGATGAGGTTCCGAACATTGTTGATGTGGAAGCTGAACAGCTGGGCCTGAAGCCGTCAAAGCCCTGAGCTTGAGCTTGTTTAGTGTTCGGACCGGCGCCGAGGCCTAATATTAGTCCAGTGAAAACAATTTGACAACGGGCGCATGCGCGTGCAACTCAGTACGGTTTGTATCGATTCTGGTTGTAGTGAAGAGTCAAATGTTTGGATTGTAGTGACGTTGACGATAAACTTGGTGAATTATTGTTGTTGCTTGGCTCAGATCGCTGACAGAGCATGTTTACGTCAACTTCAGGCCGCATGCCGCGGTAGTCGCGGACCATAAATGACAAGCTTGAGACTACCTACTCTCACCATCGGATTGTACTATTTATATATCTTGGCTTACCAGGAGACCCCGAACGTTGTTCATCCGACGTACTGTCACTTCAAAATATACAAGAGCTGAGTTTGGTTTTAGCTGTCTGTGGAAAGTTACTTTCAACTTCCATATCATTGATCCAGACAGAAATGCATCAGCTGACCCGATGGGCAAAGACCATCCAAAGTCTTTGGGTGCCCTTAGAGCGCTTGGGTTCCCAGAAGCTGCACCACCGGGATATGGTCGTTTCCCTTGGCGTTGAGCTCGGTCCGCTCGCGGAAACTTCACCCACACCAACTCGGCCAATGCCCCACGTAGCGAGATGAGCCCGGGACCACAAGGTTCGCACCCACGATTCGCGAACCTACGGCTCCTCACCAATCGGCTTGTTCTGCGCCCGGCACGAGGGCGATGGGGGTGGGAAGGCTGGACCCGCCTGCCCCGGCCTACGCTGCCCCGCGAAACATGGGCGGGCGTTGAACCTCAGAATGGGACGTTGAAACAGGGCGCCGATATTATGTCGTGCTCCACGTGCGTCTGCTTCTTATCTGCAACCTTATGTGATCCTTGAAATGGGTTCTCTTTGCCCCGGGCTTGGAGAGCGCATGGCCCGAAGAGCCCGGACGACCTTAACAGCCTGGTCTCCCTTGTTTCTTTCCCCTTGCGTTGTGTGTGCTGCAACATGTTCCTCGAGAAGTACAACTCCCGAGCACATCGCGCAACCTGTTCGTAACGATGCTGGCGTCCTTGGCCAAGTTGCTGGTCCTGCTTAGCCTGGTACAATTAGCTTTCACCCAGGCGTCGGTGCTGGCCGGCGTGCCGAGCTGTGCTGTGAGTACATTACCCGACGCGCACAAAACATGGCCGCTGACATTTTTATAGCTCACCTGCCTCTTGGACACACTCACAAGCCCGGCATCACCATGTCCCATCACGAACCAGACATGCATATGTGAGAGCAGTACCCTACAAGCCAACGTCTCGTCATGCGTGTTGGCCAGCTGCACCGTGAAGGAGGCCCTCACGACGCTCAACATTAGCTCGACGACCTGTGATGCGGCCGTCAGAGATGACCGCCTCGTGATCGACGCCATCTCCTACTCGCTGCTTGCGTTATCCTGCGTTGTCATCGCCATACGGTTCTACGTCAGGACGTTCATGGGTGATGCCGGCAGTATTGGCACCGACGACTGGATCATACTGGCGACGCTCCTTCTCGGGATCCCTTCTACACTGCTTGCCACCCTCGGCGCGGGAGGTTACGGGCTCGGCCGTGACATATGGACACTGTCATTCGACGACATAACGCTGTTCGCGAAGTACTTTTACGTCCTGCAGATCCTATATGTCATTGGCTTGCCGATGGTTAAGCTGTCGCTCTTGTTCTTTTACCTCCGCGTGTTTCCGGCACGACCTGTTCGCAGAGTACTATGGGGAACCATTGCACTCATTTTGTTGTACATGGTCACTTTTTTATTCATTTCCATATTTGAATGTACGCCTGTATCATTCTTCTGGGAATCATGGGACGGTGAGCACAAGGGAAAATGCCTGAATCTCCACGCCATCTCATGGACCCAGTAAGTATTTTATCCCCTTGATGAAGTGGTCTCACCGAATAATGGTGCAAAGCATGCTAACTCTATGTTTGCCAGGGCAGCAGTAAGCGTCGCTCTCGACGTCTGGATGCTGGCGATTCCCCTTTCGCAGCTTCCTGGACTGAAGCTTCACTGGAAGAAGAAGGTCAGCGTCGGGTTGATGTTCTTCGTGGGCACATTTGTGACTGTTGTCAGCGTACTTCGCCTTCAGTCACTCATGAAGTACGCTTCATCTACGAACGTCACCTGGGACAACACGTCGGTCGCGATCTGGTCGACCATCGAGCTGAACGTCGGCATGATCTGCACAAGCCTTCCAACCATCAGACTACTGGCAGTCCGGGCGTGGCCGGTCCTCAAAGGGTCAACGATCCGCAGCAAATTCGGGTACAGCGGGAGTCGGTACGGGCGAAGCAGATACCCGAAGAGGTCTACCGACATGAGCATCAGCCGAGATGCGCCCCTGAGGATGAACAGCCTGAAGATCTCCGACGTCAAAGTCGACGCCTTCCCGATGCCCCCTGGCAGGGCTTCAGATGCTGGGACTCGACCCGCCGCCCCCGAGCCTGCCCATCGTAGCCGGGCGCGAAGCAACTCCGACTTTCACTCAGTTTCCACGTTTACGAGTCGGCACAAGATGCACAAGTACTCAACGAGCGTGCCCATACGGAGTGCAAGCATGGCAAGGAGCGAGTTCTTTCAGGAGGTTTCGGACACGCGAAATGCGAATGTGGCCATGAATCGCAGGCACAACGACACGTTGGTGGTCGGGGACAGCAGCACGGTGAGGTCTGGGAAGACTGGGAACAGCACGATAGGCAGGATCGTTGAGACGTATGCTACCATGTCCAGTCCAACGGAGCACAGTATTCCCTTGTCATATCCTGACTGGCCGCTGAATGAGCCCGACAATGTCCCACTGCCGCGTGGCTGGCCACCGGAACAGAGCCAGACCATGTTCCCCATCGGGGAAGCTTCGTCCAGCTCATCCGATCTCGGGGACAATGACGGCAGGAATCAATAGATCAAAATAATTCAGATTTCAAAAATCACACACGAACCACCCGTTGGTGTCAAAGCCTGCACTGTGTTCGGCCATCGTGCTTACCTCCGACACCAGGGCCAGTATAAAGACGGAGAAGGAGGGAACCGTAACCCTGGCCACAATTTGGCATTGCCACCGACTCCTACTTGCTGCTTTACAAGCTTATGCATCGCAATACCCGCTCCGCGACTTCCTACCAAGCACATGGTCGTCGCCGCTAATCGACTGGCAATTGTACAAAGCCTGGTCTTGCTAACCATCACAGTTGCTGGGAGCACTTTCCCTGAGCATGCCACTAACCAGTGAGGCTTCTTCTACAGTGGAGCACCTCAGACGCGTCAGGCAGTCCGATCTTCTTCAACAACCAAGCATTTCCCATCTTCTCCACCCAAACGGTGTTCCCCAACCGCGTCTCCATCACTGGTGTCTTTTGGCTGAGTATCCTCACATTGTACAGTCTTTGATCATCAGCTGTCGTCACAATGGATACACCACTGGCTGGCAGCCACCAATGGGCATCCGACGAGGCGACGTTTCTAGGCATTTCTCCGGAACTGCGCCTCCAGATTTACAAGTTTTTCTTTTCAGGCGTTGCTGCTACACTGGGACGTCGTCTGGTTGTCGAGTACCACTTTTGTGATGAGACGCACGAGGTTACCATGGATGCCACCAGATTCAGAGGGCGAGATGACACAACAGGCCTTACTCAGATTTTGCGTACATGCAAGATGGTTCGCAGGGAGGCATTACCGGTCCTCTATGACCACGTAAAGTTTCTTCTCGACCTCAGGCCTTCTGCAAACCCATTGGATCTTCCTCGTGGCATTGGTAATCAGCTCGCTCGCGCAAGGACAATTGCACTAGAAATCTCGATGGCCTTCCCCTGCGCAAACATAACACCTCCTGAGACGAATGACCCAGCTAGCGTCATCACTACAACACGAAGGAGGACTTAGGATGGTGGTCCATCTGTTGGGACGAATGACCTCGCCACAAACACATCCGGATCATCTACGACAACCCGGAGGAATAGCTGGGCGGGCCCCGCCCCTACTAGAATGTGCTACATTACATACCTCCGCCGTCTACACGATCTGCTTCATGCCTTTCGTTATGGCGACAATTTGAGGGTCCTTATCGTGTCCATCAAGAATACTGATCGAAAGCTCAATGAGTATGGTGTCGAAGGCATACTACATCTCATGGAAGCAAGGCTCAGGGTCCGGAGAAACTGTCATGTCATTCTCAACCTAGATCGTCGCACAGAGCCTCTGGTCAGTCACGACCGGATAGGCAGGTTTCTATCTCGGATAAAAGAGTGAGTGCTTCGCATCCCCAAGCCTACTACAAGCCAGCGTCTCACGTTCTGCCATTCTAGTCATCCGTCTCGCCAGCACAGTGTCAGCAGCGCCTCACACGGGGCTCAACATGCAGGCGCATATCGGCTTTGGTCTTTGGGTCCCGAGCCCAATGCAAGAATGGCATGGGGCCTTCAATTGCTCTGTCCCCAGGGAGCGTTGCTCTACCGCACTGGCCCGCCGGCTTTGCCACCTGCGACGGGAAATTTCTATGGCACGTTTGGTAATGGTCACGCTCGACATATGTCTGTTGACGTCCCGCCTGCCCAGCGCCATCAATTTCGAGTAGCTCCGGACTACGGATCGTAGACGGACTTCATGAAAGGTCAGATACCACATTCGCAGCTCTCGACTCTCTGAACGCGACCAGTGCTTACGTTGCTGACACAGCATATATAGCATTCATCTGTCCAGGTTAGCGAGGCGCCTCTGATCAAATCTGCCCATGTTTTCACGGCGAGAGAGAGATCAAACTCTGATAGGCCGTTGGGGTTTCATCACCGCGAAGAAATAAGAGGTTGGGCAAGTCATGGAATATGAGGCTTGTCGTCATGGAGGAGCGCAGTTGCGAGGCATAGTTACAGTCATGGTTTGCAATCTCGAGAACCCGAAACGGTCGTGAGGATTTCGATATCTCCATCATCGAGGTCCTTGGCGAGGCGCCTTTTTGTAGCCTACAGCAAGGTGTTGGTGGTACAATAGTCTCATTGGTCAGCGTTTTCTTGAGATCAGTACGTATAGTCCTGGAGCGAGCATTATGATATTAATATAAGGCTTTGTTGCTTGGTCACTGGTCGACATATTCGTATCACGTTTCTTTTTCCTCGGTCACGCTCAACTGTATAACTTTTCGGGACGTGAATTGGGAACAAGAGCACTGCCACAGGTAATACTGCAATTGTGAAAAACAATTGGTATCTTGAACTAAAAATCAACAACGCCAGTCGCTGGTGACCTTGACCTAACGCCATAGAAAAGTTGGGAAAGGAAGAAAAGAATGAAACACAACACTCCAAATGATCATCACACCTCCTCGTGTCTCTCTACACGGATCTTGTCGGAGCTCGTGTCCGAGCTGGAATCTCGCGTCAGCTTCTGTCCCCCTGGCCCATATATCTCCACAGCAAGACCAGCCAGGATGCGCTGCCGCCGCTCCTCGTCCTTCTGGCCTGTCGCATCGTTGAAAAGCCTGTCGAGTTGCTCAAGGGTCTTGTCCTTTGTCTCGGGCACGAAGAAGAAAGTCCAGATACCAGCGAGAGTAGCGAAGGCAGCAAAGAAGATGAAGGTCCCCCAGCCGATGCTTTCGAGCATGGGCGGGACGATAAGGCCGACGATGAAGTTGAATAGCCTGAACAATGTTAGTATCGTGATGTCCAATTGGGGACCAGTACGCTGGTTTGGGTGTTATGACTTACCAAATCGACATTGCCGACCACGCGACACCCCGTGCGCGCAGGGACGAGCTGAAGAGTTCGGACGGCATGGCCCAGGGGACCGGGCCCCAGCTGATGCCGAAGATGACCATGTACAGGTTGAGGAACGCAAGGGCACACTTGGCCTCGGCCCCGTGCGCGGACCAAGAGTCGCCAAAAAGCTTAATCAGGACGCCGACGATCACCATGCAGATGGTCGTGCCGATGGAGCCGAGGACCAGCAGGGGCTTCCTGCCGAGGCGGTCGATCAGGAAAAAGCTGATGATGGTGCCGGCCAGCTGCGTGACGTTGATGATGCCAGACTGGACGAGCTGCTCTTCGTACGAGAAGCCCAGGGCAGCGACCATGGAGGGAGCATAGTAGATCAAAGCGTTAATACCAATCATCTGCTGGAAGAAGCACAAGAGGACCGAGACTAGGGTGCGGCGCCAGCAGCCGGGCCGCCAGGTGTCGACCCAGGCCCAGAGGTCGAGCTTGACCTTGTCCTTGAAGCTCCCCGTCTGCAGCGTGGGGTGGCGCTCGATCTGCACCTCGCCGGTGACCCTGTTCTCGGCCCGCATGCCAAGCCATTCGGCCTGGACAAGGATGTCGTCGGTGCTGCGCTGGCGGAGCTTGGCGAGCACGGCAAGGGCCTCGTCGTCGCGGCCCTTCATGGCGAGCCACCGCGGGCTGGGGGGCATGGCAAATGAGCCGACAAGAAGAATAACGCCGGGGACCATCTGCAGGCCAAACGGCACGCGGAACGACGCGGCGCCGGCCAGGTACCGCGTCCCGAAGCAGGTCCAGTACGCGACCACGATTCCGAGGACGACGAACAGCTCGTTCAGGTCCAGCAGCATGCCGCGCATGTTGGGCGGCGCGATCTCGCTGATGTAGACGGACATGGTGCTCGACAGCAAGCCGATGCCCAGCCCGCCGACGAAGCGGCCGGCGACGACGGTGTCGTAGTCCATGGAGCCCGTCTGGATCGCCGCGCCGACGAGGAAGAAGAAGCAGCCCGCGCGCATGGCCATGCGGCGCGAGAGGTGGTCCGAGATGTGCGGCGCAGAGAAGGCGCCCACGAAGGCGCCCAGCTCGAGCAGGGCCGTCACGAGGCCCTTGTAGAACCCCTGCGAGGCCGCGCCGTCCGCGAGCTCGGGGAACTGTTCTTGGAATTGTTTCATGACGAGGATGACGGACATTAGACCTATTTCATGGAGTTTGTTGGTCAATGCCGCCGAGTCATACCGGATTGGGAGGTTGAGTGGGGGGTTTGTCGGTGCAGTAGACATGTCGTTTTCCTGTTGACATACCTTGATCAATGCCAAAGCAGAGGGCACCAATGACAGCAAATGCTGCTACTGCGGTCACGTAGGCGTTGGCTCGCACCGCTGAGAAGCTAGCCTTGCCGTACGCGCTCATCATGGCATGGTCGTCCCGGGCGAGGTGTAGAACTGCATCGTGGCGAGGGTTCTCGGCCATGGCCGCACTTGTTGCTTTCGCCATGTTTAGGTGGTCTTTGGAGTATCAGATTAAGAGTGTCTGGATTCTTTCTATTGGATGTATGTGTCTTGATGTCCAGACCGACTGTGTCTCAGTGTGGTAGGCGAAGGGGTGGAAGGCCAGAGGCTGAGAGGACTGCTTCTGCCAACGCAAACAATATCCAGACATCGCGGCCACCGGCTTCATTTTATGTTTCTGTTTCATGGCCCTGCGACCGTCTGAGTCGGGCTAGAGTAATGACGTCCTGGAGTGATAATCCGCGACCGACATGTCAGCCCGCCCAACAGTGAGGCGCGGGAATAAAACAGAGCCAAGGATCGTGACCGCCGTGTGGAGCAATCCGGGGCAGACCCACGCATCACGCGCCAGCTGGCGGCACGGACAGGAACGCATTGCGACGGACGTCATTGGGCGCCCACGGACCAAGTGGGATTCTCGCCAGGCTCGCCATGCGTGGGCAGTGCCTATGTTGCTGTTCTCTGATCTTCGTTGCTGTTCTCTGATCTTCGACCGACACCGACCCGCCGGTTGCATGTTCGGGCGGTATCCACATCCACCGATGAAGGCCCGGCTTGAAACGGGTCTGGACTGTTGTTCTCTACCGGCCAGTAGTCCAGGCCAGGGCAGTCCCTGCGCCAAAAATAGGAATTCTGTCCGTTGTGTTCAGTGCCTGCATACATAAGAAGTGGTTCCTAGGTCTCCCGCTTTGGAGATCAGCATACAGATTGTCCTCGGCGGATTATACTACGAACAGGAGTCAAAGTGTGAACACTAATAGAGGCGATTGAGGAAGAGACCCGTCGAAGAAGCAGTGTGGTTCCAGGACCCAGTTTTGAATCCCCGGGTTTCGCGAGCGCACAGGATGGGGGTGGGTCTGGCACAGAAGTGGGACCGTGGGATGACGTCTTGAAGGTTCTCGACTCAAAAACTTGGGTGAGGCAGAAGTGAGCCCACACGCGGCATTCCTTCCTTGTTTCCTCACCGGGGGAAATATTTGGCGATTCTGTTGTGGCAGCATGCATAACACCGAATTACCTTTTTTGAATATACTCGTTCTCCACATTGGGGGACAATGGATGGCCCATCACCTGTATGCATATGAGATGCCGGAGCTCATCCGCGCGTTGCTTGAATCTTGGATCTTGAGATACAAGATCCGATTCGAGAAGTCAAAGGCCAATGAAGTCCAGATGTTTGTCAAGACATGAGCTCTGTCTGCACCGCCAGCACAGGATCGGCAATAGGCGAGTAGTTCCTATCTGGGGAAGGGCGGGGAAGAGGCGCCGAAGGTCTCTCAAACAGGTAGGATAGGCACGAGCAGATCTCGAGGCTATCGCGTACCTTGCATCCGAGTGCCGATCCTGAGAATGAGTGGCCAGAGAGAGTTTATAATGACAAGGATAACAGTTCCACCAGTTTCAGTCTCACTGACTAGTCTGTCAAGCCGCACAAGACACCGGACGCGTGTCCAAATCTGCATTTCACACGCCAAGACACAGGAATAAGTTTCTACCTCAGCTTCTTTGATTGCCACAAAAGATGCAAATAGATGCGAAAGTGTTCATATACCGAAACAAAATTTTTGTCCTGGAGCAGATTTAAATTCCGATTAACCCATTTCATATGCAATGGCTAAATGAAAGTGTGCTCAGAAGTAGTACTTCTGATATTGAGCTACCGCGAAGTCAATTTGTAGCCTGACAAATAGGATGCCTCATGGTTCCCCTGCACCCAATCCAATGTAAAGTCAGTGCAATTCAGACAGATTTAATCTAAGCAGATTTGTAAAGGCAATATACGAGGTTAGTTGGACGAAACTCCGGATTCGTCCCCTGCTACGCTGGTCCCGCCTACGGCCTCGAAAGAGCACGTATACGGATAAGAACGAAACCACCTACGCTGGTCCTTCAGCTGCTGGTCATTGGCATTCAAAACGCTATGATCAAGATGCATCGATTCGTGAAGTCGTATTTTCCAAGAAAAAACGCTCAACACCAAATCTAGCATGGTTACGAACAGAGACGTGCAGATTCAGCGGAGAACGCGGGTTGATCTCTGAAACGGCTGGCATGTGGGCTCAGATATCAGGGTCGCCATCCACCTTTAGCCTTGTGGCAAATTGGTGTCTGCGTCACGCGCAATGAGGGAATTACATCGACGCGTTCTGCGGTTACACTACCCCGTTGAAAGGTGGGACAGATTTGGCAAGTCAAGCTTGGTTAGTACTGTAGGCGTGCCGGATCAAGAAGTTGTCCGCTATCTGCGGCTACTGGGACAACGTCCTTATTCAGCCGTGCCAGGGTGTAGAAAGAGGTCCACAGCCACTGCATACAAAATCAGACACGTCAGGAATTACTCCGCATAAATGGCTACTTTTGCATTTCACCGAGGAAAGAAGAACCGGTGAGCAGCAGCGTCTTGGCCACATTAGTAAGTGACCAGGGAACGAGGCTGACGTTGAATTTCACGTGAATCGGAGCTCGACTGTATTGTGACTCATTGTCATCAAAGGGCTTATAAAGCTCTCCTCCGAACAGTCTGATGCTACGAGGACACTACAGGAAGTGCTGTTGTCGCCAGCATCGACTGCAAATGTTACAACTTTGCCCAGTTCGAACGTTGAACACAGCTCAACAATCTTCGAATAGGACTTAAGAAATGTACATCTCAATCAACATTGTAGGATGCGGTTAGAATTCACAACGCTTGCCCTTGCACTTGGGGCCAGTTGCATTGCTGGGCCTCTCGAAACAGACTCTCCACCTGATCCTCTCTTCACGGTCATCCCATTCCGATCAAATTTCTCCAAGACTCCCCCTCCGAATGCCACATTCAATGGCACCACTAACGCGACCTTGAACGGCTTGATCAACAAGGTCCCGGTTGACTACATCAGCTCTAGCAGCTACAACGAACCCAGGATAAGTAGAGATGAGATTGATATGCTGATCAACACGACACTCTTCGCCGTATCTGCCCAGAGCATGGCTCCAACAGGCTCCCTGTCCATTTAGGCAGCGACGCATGATAAGCTGAGTACACAGCTTCACATTTGTAACTACCACCATAAGTGGGACACTCCATTCAGCGTGGCTGAGTACAGGGTCATCGACGATATACTGGACCGCCAAAGTGGGTTTTGAGGCGGATACATCCACTTCAATACTTGGAAGACGAGCATCGGCAGAAATCCGACCAACCTAGATGGTGGTTTTAGAAATGAATGCGGTCATGGTTACAAGCCTCGGCCCCAGCCTCAAGTTCTTGCAGATCACTGAAGCAAAACAGTAAACGCTGGTACGGCTCAGTAGTCTGGTGAGGCGTAATATCGGACATAATTCGTAGTTTGCGAAGCTCATAACATGGATATCCGACCCCAGTCCTCCAACTAACACTTTCTGCGCAGCCGCGTGGTAGTGACCTCGAACTCCGTACTGCTCAAATCTGACAAGTGATACTGATCTTACACGTTCTATTACCCCCTTCTCGCCCGCATCTCGTTCGCCTAAGCGTACTGCTTATGGCCGCCGCGCGGCTCATCAGAAGTGACATCCCGCATAACTGGAACCTCCTCGTTTGAGATCTTCCTCCCGCTCTGGGCCGGTGACTTCTTGGACCTCTTGAGGCACTGCGACAAGAACGACAGCCCCATCCACCCAAGCCAGATGATGGCCGCAAAGACGCCGTAGACGATCATGTAGGTTCGGCTCGACCCGGCGAGCTGCAGCCCAAAACCCCCGTTGATAGTCCCGAGCGTGATCAGCGGGATACCCCACCAAATGTGGACATACGACACCAGAGTCCGGCCCCCAGTCCTCTTAAACCGGAAGTGGTGCAGCAAGCCCGTCAAGGGCTGCAGCGCCAAACCACAGACGGCGACGAGCCCGATCTTGGCGTGGTAGCTGTCCATGTACTCGTTGCCGTTGGCCATCCAGATTCCCATGGCCATGACGGCGAGCGCAATGCATAAGGTGAAGACCTGCCACGCGGCGTGCAGCCAGACGGTGATGCGGCGCGGGAAGACGCGGATGAGGACCGCGCCCATGGGGAAGAAGAGCGCAAAAGCTAAGCAGCCCAGGACGCCGTGGGCGGTCTGGATGTTGGACTCGAGGCGCTCGGCCTCGAGGAAGTCCTCGCGCGCGTCCCAGGCCTCCTCGAAGGCGTCGTCGTAGTCGTCGGAGCTGGCTAGGGCCAGGGAGGCTGGGGGAGCGGGTCAGCTTGTTGGTGAGCTCGGCTGTACGTGGTTTTGTAGCTTACCTAGGCCCATAAAGATGATTCTACTTTGGAAATTCATGTTGATGACCACCGCCTGCTTAGTCCACGGGTGTTGAATATTATGGGGAATTAAGTCGCTGGGTCCGTGGCGAATATCAGATGGTGAGAAACGAGGGAATGGCGCTTGCATTTATCTACGAGCCTTCCTGCACGACATCGAAATTGTTTTCACATCGTTATAGCCAAGTGTCTCGTTTCTGTTTCCGTGGCCTAGGCCAGTTTGCCAATCATCCGTATACGATTGGCCGTTCATGCTGTCATCTCGCAGACAAGACTTCTACGCCACTAATAGGCTGGATTGGCATTCTTAAAAAGAAGATTGGCTTTCCCTCAGTAACTTGCGCAACACACAGGCAAGCTGCCGCTGTGCGCCGTTGTGCGCCGTGCAAGTCGTCCACTAGAACACATTTAAGGTTCCTGCCAGCCCAGCTTCGCCCTTCTTGGGCCCGCTTGGCCGGGGCGCGGTCGGGGAGGACCAAGGCTGGCGCCAAGGGCACAATCCCGGAGTCCGCGTCATCGAGCCGCGGGTGCATGATGCCGCCCAGGCAAGGCCGGGTGGGCCTCCTGTCGGGCCATAATCTCGATCATCGGCCGGCAGTCTGCTGTGGGTACTCGGAAGTTGCTGGCAGTGTTGGATGGCCGAAAACGCGGGGAACGTTGCTTAACTCGGGAGGTCAGGCGTTGCGCAGGGCGCTGCGTGCGCGCGCGTCTCTTGCTTGTTACCTAGGCGTTCAGCACGGAGTGGCAGGGAGCTAGCTGCCTTGGCGGCAGCCACGTGTTGGGCGCCCGGCTGGAAAGGATATTAGCATGGCGGTGTTGTTTGATAGTGCAGAACCGGAATGGGTGGATCACTACGGAGTACATCTTCGCATTGTCTCGGAATCTTTTAATCAACTTTGTGCCAACTGGCCTCCCTTTCGCCAACAACATGCTGGGCCCGGAATGCCTTTTCCTGGAGAAAGCAGCTCAGATGGTGGCGCGACAGACCAGTCACGAATTCGGGGAAAGGATAAAGCGCACCGCACGGGGCGTCGGGCCCAGGAGATGGGCATTGGGAAGAAGAAATTAAGCCTGAGTCGTAAGCGCCCAGGGAGACTTGAGCCTGGACCTCTTCTCCAAACGCTTGCACAGCATCGAAAATGCCCGACTGGGCTATAGGGATTATGATTTCAGAGAAACTTTGCTACAGGCTTTTGTACTAGGGCTTGGTCTTCTCGTGTTGAGGTTCTGCTTCGGGACTGGTTCCATCTTAGTGCGTCCTGTGGCTCTTCCAACAGAATGTCGGCTTGGGACAAACTCAGAGTCATCAATCTCGACCTGCATCGTGTCAAATCATTGGACCCGTAGTTCATCCCAAGTCAGAATTTGGTCGAGGGGAATGATCTCTTGTTGTCTGGTGTCAACGTTGAGGGATACACAATTTATGTGCTGGAGCCTGTCAAGCGTCAAATAAGGCACTGGCTTCTCGGTTCAGGCTACGGTACTATGCAATGCTGACCTTAGGCTTAATCATTCGCCAGTCTATTGAGATTTGCAGTTAGGATACATCAAGTGGACATTGTGAAGTGTCATGTCTCTGCACTGGTGCATTGGCTTTGAACGAAGGATGGCAAGCATCGCGTTTGACGAGATCACAGGATCAAACTTTGTTGTTCCTTATTTCTGTGTGATGTTACATAGTCCAGACAATACGGAAGCACTGATCCGGGTAAAGGATTCAGCTTCGCTGATCACTACGTCTTGGTCTCGAGGTGCTAGGGAAGGGCCGGGCCGGGTAAAGGAATAAGACACCACGAGGCAATTTGGATGGCAGGCATGCTATATCTGACCATATTATTCACACACCAACTACTTTTTGGTGCTGCGTCCTCGTATCAGTGGTGACCTTTTACTCATGCCACCGTGTTCCGGATCGTCACTCTCGCTGATCGTCAATATGCCGCGGCTGCCACCAGGTCTTCAACGGATCTCGACCTTTGCGACCTGCGAGCGATGCGCGGTCTCGCGGACCACACTGCTATATAATCGGAGCCTCTTTCCGGTTTCCATAGTGACGGCGTCACCTCCATCCGTAAAAAGGCTACTTTGAAGGCCATAGTCTCGTATACGGGGAGCAGGTGTCTGAGCTCGTGATGAGAAAGCAACGCATCCAACCGCCCGCTGGAATCCTGTATCCTCGTGAATTTTATGATGTCTCGTCATTATCCGGGATTGAGATCATCGAGTTCACGATGGCATCATATATGCAATCAAAACCATCGTGTTTCGTTATTTTGGCATTTGCGGCGTCGTCCTCTCTCTCAGAATCACCTGTACATCTTTTTAGCCTGTGATGTTAAAACAAGCATACGTGTCACGTCGTCTGCCAAAGCTGAAACCGTAGAGACTCCCTCACCATCAAATCTAATTTTCCTGGGTCTGCGATTGTTCCTGAGATGTGATGTGTCAGTATTACGGAAAGACTTGGCTAAAATGATCGCCGGCCACCTTGGAGCAGCCACCGTTTGAGTTGACAAGTGCTGTGAGGGCTACAGTAGCCCGATATTGAGATTGGATGCGGTCGAAATGAGAACACGCCTGAGTACCCACGCCTGAGTAAATTCTCCAAGTCTGTGCGGCTGGCCTGCAATCTGGTAAGTAATTGCTGACACCTCTCACTTCCCCAAGCCGGTTTCAAACTGGTGTCCCTGGTTGGTGAACTGGTGCTAAGCATTTGCCGTGTAGCCCCAGTTACTCTTATGATCATTACGGGCATTGTTTCTTCGGATGTCAACGAGCCCTACCAGAATGAAACTCGCCACTTAGCCAAATCGGGGACACCATGATCAGAGCCACCAAGTGATCTACGTGCCATCCGACCAGTCCATTGCTCGTTCTTCATTGTCGTATTACCAACCTCCAACGCCTTTCAAAACACCGTCACAATCATGATTTCCCATCTCTGGCCCGGGTCCCCACATGCATATTGTTAGATGAGCATTTACGCACCTCTCTCTTTGCAGTATACAGCACGGAGTCTACGATCCCCGGTCTTGGTGTGTCGCACCGCTTTTCAAGTGCTCCCAGGCTCGACCTGGCCCGCGCAGAGCCCGTGTGTTCCCAACAGTCCACGGGGGAACAAGTGGGCTGTGCAGGAAGAGCAACGACTTCTAGTTCGGGACGGCAGTGCGGCTGAAACATTTGGAGCTTGCTGCCCTGGGTGCAAGGATGAGGCCGGCAGCCGGCAAGTGCCAGCCGCATCCTGAGGTGATCAGGAGAAGGACGAAGCGCACGCAGCCTTCTGGTTCTGCCTCGGCTCTGCCTCGCGACGTGTGTCAGTGTTGAACCATTGCGATTTTGGGAATAGAAACTTTCTTTTCTGTCTTCGGCTCGGACGGGTGATAGGTTTTTGCAGAGCTGGGATGAGTTCAAAACCTTGGGATGTCACACAGGGAGTAAAGTGAAAAAAATCTTACGAAGAACCCCGGCTGAGGTAGGGATTTGGGGCAGCATCATGACGAGTCCCCGGCGGCTACAGACATTACACAAGTTCGAGAATGACGCGCGCACGAAATGACAGTACGGAGGATTTACAGAGCGATCATACCCCAAGAGTTCGGCGAAGCTTTCGACACAACCGGGCGTCAAGCTACTGTACGTACTTTCACAGGACAGACATGACATGACTACTTACGGGGGGAGCGGGTTCGGAGAGATGACAGGAGAGATGAGATTTGACGGGCAGCCAGGTTTGTTGGCCCGTCAGCCACCAAAAGAAATTCTCCGATGCACATGAAATGCTCGCTGTCACATTTTCTTGAGCCGGTCTCATCAGATGGATATAAATAAAAGATGGAGGCACACTATAGCAACAGGTCGCCCTCATGCCCTCATTTCCACAATTGTTTTGCAGGCTGTGAAACGCAGGCGCATTGCATTTGCACCAATTCCCGGCCCCAGGAGGCGTGGGCCAAAAAACATAGGACGACGACGAGTTAACCCGGAGGATCATATTGGCTGTCGTCTGATGTCTTTGCCCTTCCAGTTGGGTGCCAGTGGGCGTTTCCAAGTCTGTTCCCCGAGGGAGATCTACGCTACCACGCCTGTGCGTCGTTGGTGGGTAGCTAGTGTAGTGCCCGCGATGCGCCACGTCCGATTTGGGAAAGCTGAGCTGCCGCGGTAGAGATCGGATGAGGTGGAGGGAGGTGCGCTTCCCGAGGGAAGGGGAGGGGTCGCCCATGGTTGACCATGGTGGTCAGCAGCTGCTGGGGATTAAAAGTGGTAAGAGAGGCAGCATAGAAGTTATTGGATGATACCATGTCGTCTCACGTATATTGACCCGGCCAGGGGCACGCCACCCAGCAGACCCCTGCCGGGCGAACTATGCTCTATCAATCTCAGACCTTAGCCCCGCGACACTAACTTATAACCCAACAGGTTCATGTCGGGGAAAGGCTGACCCCGGCCTCCACTGTGGAAACGCGTGCATTGCGTGCGGTCTAATTGATGAGGTTCCGCGGCGCCCAGGACGGAGGCCCGGCACTGGGTGGGTTTGACTGACGACTGACAGCGACACTTGGCTGACTGCCAGCTGGTCCGCGGCGGCCAATCCACCTGCCCTACAGCAGTATCCCTGCGGTTTGTACCTGGTCTACCGGGCCCGTCATGATGTGATGTGGTGGGCCCCATCCCCGGCCAGACAATTGTGTAATTCATGCGCTGCACCTGTTTAGAGTTGCGGGTATGTGGTTAACCGGCCCTTGGTACACTCCCAGCAGTACTTTCCATTCGTGCAATTTCACCTTGTCGCGAGTTGATCGTGTGAGGCCCGAACATGTTCAAACATGTTCGTGGATTGTCCATCGCCCATATAGCCAGGCATACAT
This sequence comes from Diaporthe velutina, assembly GCA_038088505.1. Taxonomy (NCBI): domain Eukaryota; kingdom Fungi; phylum Ascomycota; class Sordariomycetes; order Diaporthales; family Diaporthaceae; genus Diaporthe; species Diaporthe velutina. Next base: position 86,122 of record JBBWSJ010000135.1, read on the forward strand.
AACATGCTCGTCCTCACTGGCGCCGTTGTGTGATGCAGTCGTCGTGGTCCATGTAAGCCATGTAAGAGAAAAGCTCTTGGCTCCCCAGTCCGACATCCGGCGCACTTTTATGATCGCCCTCGTGCTTGACATTACATCCGCATCGCATCGCATCACACCACAGATCTAGATCTCCCTACCCTGGTCCTCCTCCCTAGGGTGCCTAGTGGGTGTGGGCATGCCATTCCTCGGTCTCGCTGGGCCCACCCACCAACAGCCGTTCCCACTTAATTATACGCCGCCACGCCGCGTAGCATCACACATAACCCACCACGGCCTCTTTGCGACTGGCTCCACGGGCGGGCGGCATGGCAATAGGATCTGACCGATAATACCCACCGGCGTTCCACACCCTTCCTTCACTTCCTTCCCGAAGCTTTTGGTGACTGGCACGTCTACGCATAGTAGGGGTAGCGTTCTGGGCTCCGCTAGGCATTCACCTCCGTCCCTTGGGTCCACAAAACATAGTTCGTCCAGTCTTTTGTGCTGCCCTTTCCTGCCTGACTGACAACTTGACAACGTCCGTGCCGTCCGGGACTGCATGCGAATTACCACCAACTTATTTCGTCCTTCCACTCCCCTTCTGGTACTCTCGCCGGCCGATCATCGTGCTCATCTTCGAGAACGTGATGGTTGATATATGCCATCCGCCCTGCTCTTGCTAGTGCGAACTTGGGTAAAAGGAGGGAGGAAAACCGTTTGTCTCTTCTGGGAAAGGGAAACTACTACCATACATCATCTTACACGCAAACACACCGAACGGTTATCTCTTTCTGGAAGAAAGGAGGCTGATCACGCTCATTACCTGTTGGCGAGGGGTGGTATAGCATACCACCCACCAACACGTCACCGGAAATTTCCCAAGCTGGGCTGGCATCGCACGTTCTCCTGAAGTCATCTTCCAACGATGGCTCCATCTGCCTACCACGTCTCCATGGAGAGGCGAGCCCTTTCGGCCGACCAGAACGTACTTATGACCCACCTGGTGGTGTGGCTCCTCTCGCTGATATCGGGCATCCTTCTGGCCCTACGACTTTTCACAAAGTGGCTCAGAGCACAACAGCTGTGGTCAGATGACGGCTTCCTGATAGCATCATGGGTTAGTCACAAACGTGCCTTCCCCTCCGCCTTGCCAACCTTGGACCAAACAAACAACGAGACATGGGGAAAATTACTAACAAACAGAATTCAAGGTCGTCGTAATCTTCTACTCAGCACTCACCTCTCTAGAGCTGGCCCTGGGAACCGGCCGCCGCCAGACGTCAACCCCACCAGCGGGGCCCTCGGCGCTCCTCCTGCTGGACAACGTCGCGCGCAGCCTGGCCCTGACGGCCGCGGCGTGGAGCAAGACCTCGCTCGCCTGCACGCTGCTGCGCCTCCAGTCGCCGCGCCTGGTCCGCGCCGCGCTGTACTCGGTGGTCGTGTTCGTCAACCTCGTCCTCGCGGGCGCGGCCATCGCCCACTGGCTGCGGTGCAGGCCGATCGCCGCCGGCTGGGGCAGCGGCGAGGGGGCGTGCTGGAGCATCAGCGTGCAGAACATCGTGGGGCTCAGCGCGCAGTCTTTCTCTGCGGCTATGGACCTCGCGCTGGTCGTTGTTGTGTGGCAGGTTCTGTGGACTAAGGGGCTCAGTGTTGGGGAGAAGGTTGGTGTTGGGGCTTTGATGGCTTTGGGTGTGCTGTAAGTTTCATCCTCTCTGAAAAGGTTGCTTGTTGCAAGTCAAATGGAAGACAAGGAGAACGAGGCCATGGGAGAAAACATGACTGACATGACGGACACAGGGCAAGCGCAACATCCGCCGTGACAGCAGTCCAAATCTCCAAACTCACCGACACCAACTTCCAAACAGCAAACATCGACGTGCTCCTATGGGCATCGATGGAGCCCAACATCACAATAATCATCGCGGCAATCCCGACGCTCCGCCTGCTCAGGTCGTCACGAGCAGGGGGCCAGCACAGCCGCCACCAGAAGCTCTTCTCCCGCGACAAGATCCGCATCGTGCGGACCGACGACAGCAGGGCGAGCCCCATGACGGTCGGGGCGCCCATCTTCAAGCAGCACGCCAATGCCGCGGCGAGCACCACGACGGCCAACTCGGTGGCGCCGCCGCGCCCGCCGCGCCCGACGTCGAACCAGTCCTTCTGGACCGACAGCTCGTCCATCCTCAAGGGCGGGGATAACAACAACAACAACAGGGGCCTGGCGCACGAGACGTCCACCGAGGACCTGATCCAGCAGTCGCCCGTGTACAGCCCTAGCAGGGATAACCACGCGCCATATTCACCGGGTGATAACAACAGCCTAGGCGTTCCCGACGCAGGACGCGACACGCTCAAGCCCAGCACCAACGGCAAGCGGCTCACGCCGCTGGAGGAGGAGACGAGCCTGCGGGGGTCGAGCGCGTCGGGCGGTGGGATGATGATGGGCAACAGCAACTACGCCAGCAATTTCGACAGCTACTACAACAACAACAACAACTACCGTTCGAGCTCAAAGTACAGCACGGGTGCCTTCATTGATACATATGGGTCGCAGGCTAAAAACGTCGTCGAGGGGCTGGAGCTGATCGTGCCGCTGAGCCAGCAGCGCCAGCAGCAACCGCAACAGCAGCAGCAACAACCCCAATACCAGTACCCGCAGTACCAGCAATATCCGCAGCAGCACCAGTACCAACAGCAGCCACAGAGCCCGAACAACATCCACACGCGCCAGCAGTCGTCGCACAGGCGGAAGCCCTCCGTGACCGAGGCGCCGATGTATATGGTGCCCGTCAGCGCGACGGGAGGATACGGAGGGATGCTATGATCATCCCATTCATGAGGGCGAGAGAAAGAAAGTCCGAGGCAAGCCAGGACCAGGCTAGGGTCATACAGAACCCTTTTCCTTTTTTTTTGTCCAAAAATCCAAAATTAGGGAGCGAGGCGTTTAGAGTCGAGAGTCTTCCTTCCCTAGCCACACTAGACCTTTTTGGCGACGAGTTATTCTCATATAGTCATGTAATTACCTAAAAGCAAGGTTGATACCCGTCTCTTCCTCTAACACTCTCTCGCCCAGCATCACCTCGCATCTCTCCTTTCCGGCTTCTATCTTGACCAAGGGTTAATGAAAGCGGGTTATTGACATTTCATGGGAAAAGTGTCCGGTGACCAATTGTTGTCGTAATGTCCAGACGAGAATAGACAAGAACCACCTGTCCCTATATTTCCAGCCGATCCTGAAACGCCTCTTGTGGATGAAATGTATGTATGTGTGGTGTCCCGTTCCCGCATGTTCAGCTTCATTATCCCTGGATTAAACCACCGTACATTAATCCCACAATTTCCAAGTTTCCATTATGCCCAGGAGACCTGTTCAATAGTCATCATCATTAGCCCCAACCCCGAGAGTTTTTGAAGTTTCGTCTTGCGTTTCGTCGTGAAAAAAAGCACCAAGCCGGCATCATGCAAATTAGCCGAGATCACACCACCGGCACATCATCCTCCCCGTCGATCTTCGTCAAGCTTCGTCAATCATCACCCACAACTACCACACCAGCAGCTTCCTCCCCTTCCCCCAGGCGCGGGATCACAGCCCGAATATCCTGCTGAACCGGCCTCTCTTCTGCGTGCTCACCGAGTCCTGACTCATCATGCTGGGCTGTTCGCTATGGGCACTCACGGTGCGCTGGCTCCTCATCGCCGGCGGCTGTCCCCCCATCTGTCCGGGCCCTCCTCCCCCTCCTCCCTGGTGCATGCCTCCTCCCCTGGGGCCGTCCATCAGGTCGTGGCGGCTTGTCAGGTTCGGCAGGGACGGCATGGGAGGGACGTTGTTGCCGTTGCTGTTTGTAAAGTCGCCCCTCAGGGCCCGCTCGACGTCGTGGTACTGCCGGCGGTAGTCGTCGTGCTTGGTCTTGGCGTCGAGGAATCGTGCCTCGGCCTCGCGCTGCCGGTCCTGCAGCTGCCGCATCTCCTCGTCCAGCGCCGCCATGTCGCCCTGCGCCTCGGCCATCAGGCTGCCGTACTCGGTGACCTTGGCGTCCAGCGGCTGCAGCACGCTCGACGTGATGCTTGGCGTGGGTAACCGCTGGATGTGCGCCGCCGGGGACAGGAGCGGCGACTCGGGGCTGATGGGACGCCCGCCCACCATGCCTCCACCAGAGGATGGCACTCGGTTGCTGCCGTTCGTGGATGGCCGCCCGTCCTTGGTCACTTGTTGCTGCGGCCGCCGCTGCTGGGTCTGCCTGTAGCGAGCGGCGTCGATGTCGACCTTGTTCAACGGGGGGTTCCCATCGTCGGGCGAGCGGGGTCCGTGTTGCGAGCCGCTGTAGCTGGGTGGCCTGGACCCGCGAGGGGCGGCACCGTTGCGGGCGGCCTGGGCGATCTGCTGGGTCGTGACGGGACCATTATTGCTGCTGCTGTTGCGGGCGTTGTCCACCAGCCGGCCCTGGCCCTGCTGCTGCTGGATGGGCACCTGCATCGCCATGTTGGCCATGTTGTCGCGTTTGGGGGAGTGGTCGTTCTGGTGGGGGCGACGGGCGGCGTGTTGGGGCTCGGGGTCGGTGTAGTCGTAGTAGTTTGGATAGGCGATGGGGCCACGCTCGCGGTCTGGCGAGCTGGCGGTGCTGCCCGAGGAGATGGAGCTGGCCTTGTTGAGGATGTAGGGGGCGCGGACTGGTGGCATCAGATCGCTGGCGGTGGAGTCGATACCGAAGTCGATCTTGGGAGGGGATGAGCGCTCGAACTGGTCCCTCTGGCGATCACGTTGGACGCGTGGCTTGGGTGGGGAGCTCATCTCACCTCATGGGATGGACGTGAGTCGCATGCACGGGGGTTATGTGTTTTGTATGTATGCGTGTATGTATTTACAGACAGACAGAAGCAGGCAGGCGTGAAGCGAGCGAAGGTGGTGCAGCGAGTCGCGCAGTGGTAACGGACGAGCGAGTGAGAGAGAGAGGAAGAGGACGTCGATTGAGTGGGGAACTAGGAGTAACACAAGGGGTCGTTCGATGTTGATGAGGCAAGCTGGCAGCAAGGAAGCGACGCAGGTGAGCGGATAAACGGCGGGCAGAAAAGAAGGTGGTGGGGAGAGAAAGCTTGGGAGGTCAAAGTCGCAGCTCGGGTGGCTGGGGAAGACGAGCAGCTCCAGGACACGACAGCTCGAGCAGTCCGAGCAAGGTCATCATCAACCTGCAGAGATTGTGCAGGGTTGTTTACTTCTAGAGACTCGTGACATTGCAGATTCCCATGCATGCAAAGCTACGGCTGCAGATGGCGATGTGTAGATGCAGATGCAGATGCAAGTACTGGACAGCCAGTCCGTGTCCGTCGAATTGTCCGTCGACTTGGGACGAGTTCCGGCCTGTAGTTGGCTCTTCCTGGTCGTCTGTTCGCCCAGCTAAAAGGCAATCAAAAAACTCAATTCGCCCAGCCACTCGCTTTGCTCCATACAGACGCCTCCCACTGCAAGCTGTACGAATTAGTCCAGCTACGAGGCATTCCGTCCTCCCCTAGCTTTCTGAAAAATACGAGCCCGCCGTCGTACCACAGTAGTGGTGTCGCATCCCGATACAGCACGTCATCGTGCCTTCATACTGTCGTACTGCACTGTGCATGCTCTATCTTCACCACCACTGCTGACTCCCATACTGCAGTCGCAGTTGCAGTGCTGTGCAGTCAGCAGTCTGGCCTTTGTCTTGCTTAGCTGATCTGTTCTTTCCCCGGATTCCACTTGTTGAAGCGGAATGTTGCGCGGTCACTGTCAGGTACATAGCGCCAGTGCCTCAACTGTGTACCTGAATCGACAGGGATACACCGCGGACACTCCCGATCTGACCAGCCACCAGCCTCCAGCCACCCCGCCATCTGGGACAGGGGAGTCGCGATCTGCGCAAGGAGGTAGGCTAGCCAAGTTGTTAAAGCCGATCCTCCATTACCATGTGTAGTAGACTGAGACGGGGCCACCACAAACCTCAGGTCGGAGTACCCCGATCTGCCAGACCTCTTTGAGAAAAAAAGGCGCTCCCGTGGAAGAATGGCAGACTACAGAGCCTGATTAGGGCCCGGAAAGAGCCGGTTGACCGAAGCAGAAGACTCACTCAGCAGCGGATGAGAAAGAGTTAGTCGTTCTGTTCCTGCAGGACGGCATAAAACAAGGTAGAAACTGACCTTACTAAGTCCTAATACCTAGCCTCTCACCCGTTCCTACAATACCCATAGCCTCCTACTTTCCCTATCCTACCCTCCCTGCCCTGGGTAGTAGGCATTATAGGAGTGGGTATGGGAGGGTGAGAGAGTATTATAAGAAGAGTACCTACCTACCTAGATGGGTATACCTACTACTTATACTAATTACTTACACCTACTACGGTATGTAGTGATATACTGGTGCACCATCCGTTTTTGCCGGTGCGAATATCCCTTTTCATCAAAAAAGCAATTTGCTGACTTATCATAGTCTATGAGATGACACAAAGTCCTCAATAATACTATTGAACAAATCAGGGTTCTCCCAAAACATAAAGTGGCTTCCTCTCTCTTCACTTGTAAAAGTACGGCTCTTGGCCCCAGGAATTTGTGTAGCTGCCCATGCAATACCCGAGGCATTGTTCAGACTGTCATCTCCTGATATGACCAGGCAGGGAATGTCGATGCGGGGTAGCACATCACGCCAGTCGGCAAATGCATGGTCGATGAGCAGCGTCGCGGCGTGCTGATCGCTGATCTTGTTGTTCTCGGCGAGCGCCCACTGGTAGTCTGCTTCGGAGACGTTGGGGGTAAACATCTTCCTCACAAAGGGAGGGGTCTCGAGGGCGATGTTCTTGGCAAAGGCGTATGTCTGGGCTGGTGTGAAGAGGGCAGCAGAGAATGTGTCGGCCTCTTCCTTGGTCCAGGTGGGATCGCGGACGAGAACTGAGGACTGGTCGACAATGACAAAGTGGTCGATACGCTTGCGCTGGTCAGGATACTGGTCCCAGAATGCCCAGGTCACGGAGGCGCCCATCGAGTGTGCGATAACGCTCACGTTCCGGAGGTCGAGGGTAGTAAGAATACCGTGCAGGTCAGCGCCGAAGCGGCTCAATCGGTAGCCAAATTCGGGCTTCTCAGACTCGCCGTGGCCGCGCATGTCGTACGCGGTGACTCGATATCCGGCCTCGGAGAAGTGCTTGACCTGCTTCTTCCATTCTGCTGCCGTTTGTCGCCATCCTGGTATGAAGAGCAGGTTCTGGCCATCGATGGGTCCCGCTTGCGTGTAGTACAGGTGTACTCCGTCCTGAGTCTTGACCAAGCCGGTCTCCACGGCGGGTATCCCAGTTACGCTGTCCATGCTTGCTGAATTGTCGGCTCCGGATGCCCATGGGGTGTTCACATGTCTTGTCGGTGGCTAACTTTGACTGCTGACCCCAGATTTGAAGCGTTAACATGCTGGAAGCAGATCAACTTCTGCAGCTGGTAGTCGGTAGGTCTGATATTTAGCTACCAGGCGTCACATGCACGTAACGAATACAGCTATGCGTTTAATCGTCATCTCCAATAAGCCGATATCAAGATATCCTGTACCACTTGCCTTTGAAAGAGCAAGATGATTAATTATATATGTCTTGCCATACACTTGCTCCAAAAAACGCTGGCCAGTGCCAGTGGTTTATTTAATCGGTGGGTCGCCACTCATGTGGAAAGAACCACTCAAGTAACCCTAACGAATACCGCCATCCTTCATCCATCGCCACGCGAAAGAAAAAGGTTATATTATCTCTTATTCTACTAGGATTATTATCATTATTCTAGCTTAGTAGAGGAACTTAAAGAATATAAATAGTCTGTATATGCGCCGTTGCCAGTATGGCAGGTTCTGTCCTGTAATTCACACGAACAAGGGTTTGATTGAAGACTTAAAAGGGATCGAAGCCACGAGAGAGGATATTCCAGAAAGGGGCTTATTCGAAGTCTTTTAGCTACCCAGCCAGGACCGAGCTGCTAGCTGGATTCAGCGCAGGATAACCATGGGACCCGGCAAAAGTTATTGACCAATTGCTGTCACAACTTGAAGTGCCTAGAATGGTGTATTATAGATTTATCCGAATTTCTAGTAGCAGGAAATGTTAAAAATGGGAAACCGAATACTCGTACGTAGGAGATGAGGTCTGTTTCCAGGGTTATGGCGCGTTGTTTAACAAAAGTACTCTAAATGGGAAAGCACCACAGCACAAATCACGTCTCCAACCCGGTCAAGCCTTATTTCCCGCCCCTCACTTCATTCTCGTTCCTCTGTGAGTTTGACTCCTCTTTCAGCTGTTCCTGGAAGGACCTGGTCATATCACAGACAGCTTTGAGATGGGATTGTGTCATTTTCCCATCAGGTCGTCGCGCCGCTGAGATCAGTGCCCGAGATCTCTTTCCCCGCCGCTCTGCACGTCGGTCACCCGGACTCTCTGTAACGCCCATCTTCTTCCGGAGCTCATCCTGGGTGAAGCCATGGGCGGCGTAGGCATGTGCCGCTTGGACCACATTGCGAATTTGTCTTCCGTTGAAGTTGTACGTGTCTCCGTGCTCGTCGATGAACCCGTCGATTTCCTCCCGATCTTCCTCCGTGATAAGCGTGGGGACTTCATCCTGGAGCTGGTCGAGATAGTATGCGAAGATGTTGGCCCTCTGCTCGGAATTGAGGTCATCATAGCGGACGGCCAGGTGGATCCGTGAGATCACCGCCACGTCGATGGCCCGGATGCGGTTGGTCGTCATGAATATAATTCCCTCATAGTACTCCAGCACACGGAGCAACACAGAGACGAGTGCATTGCGTGAAGCTGGCGAGTTCTTGCTGCGGGTCTCAAGGAAGACATCTGCCTCGTCGATAAGCAAGATAGCCTGCCACTTTGTGGCCAGTGAAAACACTTTTTCGAGCTTCCGCTCGGCTCGGGAAGCGTCCAGTCCAATTTCTGCCACAGAAACGACGAAGAGTGGCCTCCCTGTCGCCTTCGCTACAGTCTCAGCCGTCAGTGTCTTGCCCACACCGGGCGGCCCATGTAGCAACAAGACAAGCCCTTTCCCTTTGTTCTCCACGATGTCCTTTACCTTCGTCTCTTTACTCTGCATGTGCGCGTCCACGAGACTGAGGATCATGTTCTTGTCACGAGAGTTGAGCTCGAGCTTCCTGAGGAAAGGCTCCTTGTCCGCCCGCTTCTTCGACTGGGCCCAGTCTAGGCAAATCTGGCCCCAGATGCGCTGGCGGGTAGCGTAACCCAGGAGCCGTGGTGGCGTGACAAGGAAATGATCATTGTTGGGGTCAAGGGGCTTCTCCCACGTCGGATCATCGTCGAGTAGCTTCTTGACCACCTCTCGGAACTCGTACTCATCACGGCGTGCGAGCTGCGAATCCTGGACAAAGATCTGACGACCCAACCTTCCTATAGGGTAGGTTTTGTTGCCGGAGTTCTGCACATACTGTAAGAAAGTTAGTTATGCGCCAGAATTCTCACGATTCAGCATTGCATAGAGTACGGACTCGCGGATTCCAGGAGCTGTGTTGAAGATGGCAATGGCGCATCTCGAAGACTTCCAAGATTTTATGCACCGAAAGTGTTCGAATGCACTACTCATTCCCCGCCCGGCAGCCCCCGCCCCGGAAGAGATCAAAAGGAAAGGAAGGGGGCGGGGGAGAAAAAGGCCAGAGAGCGATTGAGGTGTATGAAAGCACAACATACTTCGGCAGCATCCGAAACGAAATCACCCTTGATTGTGACGAGATTTCCCACGGACGTCTCGTCATCCGAGGACCCCACACCAGCATCATTATAGTTGTCTGGGTTTGTATTGCCGCCTTCATCTTCGGCCAAAGTTTTACGTTCGTCTGCCCAGCCGAGCCCATCGTAATAGAGCACTTGGTCCAACCCAGCCTCTGAGTGCGCCCCTATCGTGTACTTGAAGCTGATGCACATTGTGTCAGTATGCTGTGCATAGAGTGAGTTGCTCAATAATATCGCAGGTAATACCAGACTTCAATATCCCGAAGAAACATGAGAAGGAGCCAGGCTTGTGTCGAGCTAGGTGGACAAGAGGCGAGAAATAAAGGGCATGAAAACTTGACTCACAATTTTCGAGACCTTTATCGCACCTTCTGTTTGAGCTCTTCGGCATTGTCGTACATCTCCAGTGGTACTTCTGATAGTTCAGACACCTTTTTAGTGCCCGGAAACCATTCAATCGTGAATTGGTGCTCCACTTTGATGAGTTCGCGACCGTCCCAGTCCCTAGTGAAGATCATTGTGAGTAAATTGAGGCCGTTAATTTCTCTCCCACCTCCTTGTCTCCATGGTACTTACCATGTCCAAGCCCACATATAAAGCATCCTCTGTACTTGAGAGCTGCGGCCCCAGGGCAGGGGTGAGTCCTCTACCATCATAATCTGTGGAACATCAGGCATGAAAGGCCGAGCTACGATCAGTTTGCCGGGGGCGAATGCTGTCCATAGCGTGTCGAATGTGACTACTTTGGTGTCACTCGATTTGCTACTAAGAGGGTCAGACCGTTAGAGTCAGCTTCACTGATTTGAAAGCCGTGGACTTTCGGGATCAGGCTAGTGAAGGACTCAAAGACCATGTCTCACCGAATTTTGAAGTATGCCTCCAGTTCGGGAGTATTCTTGACGCCCTCCATGAGATTGTTGAGATCTTTGCAGACTTGGTCATTGGGGGATGCTTTGACCCTCTCGCCCAGTTTGTCCCCTTTTCAAATTTGGAGTCAGCACTGTATATATGATTTACACTTTTGTTAAACAGAAACATGGAGAGGAGAATGAAAAAGAAGGAAATTATGGAAGGAAACACTGACAGTGATGTATAATTGCTGGGAACGGCGAGCCCATTGTGAGTATGTCGGTATCATAATTCAAGCCCGGATACTTTCCAATGACCTCGCGAAGCAGCTCGATCAGCTTCTCGTCCTCGATTTCGATGTCGCTGTAGGCATCCTTCTCGCCTTTTTCCGGGTCATACGTGCGGCGGAAAGTATAAGCAAACTCTTTCCTCGGCGGCTTGTCAAATCTGCTCGCTTCGACGACTTCTTCTTTGAAGTCTCCACTTGTCTTGTCCCACTTGCGCAATACGTTGCGATACCGACTAGGAACTTTCGGCTCTTCTGAATTTGGCTCCTGTTCATTCTTTCAATGAGTAACCGAACACTGATTGATGGAGATGGTCATACCTTGTTGCTGGCGTCTGTCTTCGCTCTGTTGATCTCCCCACCCCCAGCCGTGGCGGTCCCATCTGCTGGCTTGTTGACCAAAACCTCAAGCTGATTGATGCGCTTTTCGAGCAAGTCAATGTATTTGAGATGCATAATTTCCACCTTACGTTCCTCGGTCTGTACCATTAAGGTCAGTTCCAATAAAGATTTGCATTGTTGGGAGGATACTGACCGCAGTTGAATCGGCCATGATCAGACAAGGCAGCCTCGCACTGGCTATTCCTTCAACTCCACTAGATGTCGTTGTCGAACACTTGCCCAAGGCGGACCAAGTTGTCAGCAGCGGGCGGTTGGGTCCTAATTAAGCATGGAAATATCGCACCCTGGACACGTTTAAAGGGGCGTGTGTGCGGCTGGAGATAGCACGGAACAGTCATACCTTGACACCCAGATTCTGTTGCCCGCAGCCTGATCAAGAAGACTGCTCAGACACATGGGTGGTATGCAGGCATCCAGATTCTAGAACAGCGCCAAGTTCGTTGACATGGAAAACTATTCCGGCCCACCAATGACCTTCAGCATTTCTGGCCTGTTGCCCACATGTGTGCCACCCTCTCAGCTGCGGAGCAAGCTTTTGTTGTCACACCATACCTATACGTGTGCTGACTGCATGTCAACAAATCAGGGATTACCACAGCCTGCAGGAGCCTCGAATGTACGTCTTCAAAGTGATACCTGTGCACTTTACCCACTATCAAAATGCTCAATGCTTTGGCTATCGACATCGTGAGTTGATCTGGTTGGACACGGCAATGTCGACCGTTCGGATTGGTTTCTGTACAACATTATGGCCTATCTAAGCGTTTTCCTTTTATAGAAGCCTTAGCCCGCCAAGAGAGAACGCCTGGTCAACAATAAGGCTCTCACCGTCCTTTCAGTGCACAAAGAGCCGCAAAGGATCGGATGCAACGACGGTCAGAGTGGTCCTGCAGACGCCGTGGCCAATTGCCTAACTGATGAGAAACAGGGTATCCCAATAGTCTACGTGTGGCTGCGGCCAGGTGCATGCAATAAAATTAACCGGGATACGAAGTGCGAATGTGGTGGCGGGCCCGCCGATCCTGAGATCGTAATTCGCTACAAATGCCAGACCCTCCAGTCAGCAACATTTGATCAGGCGACCTAACGTCGGGGGAAGTGGCCAGCATCCCGGATTCAATATGTTGCCGGGGATTGTGTCATTAAGTTCTGCCTGAAGGGCAGCAGTCAGATACATCTGAATCTATCAAGTGCTGAAAACTCTGTTTCCACCTCAAGATATGTCCGCCAAATTATTGACCAAACATGGAGGAGGAAATTAGCTCCGAGCGATTTTATTTTCCGCAAGGAAGGCAAGTACTTTTATTTGGCCATCTCCGGTTGCCGGAAAGGCTATTCTTATGACTGACCAGAATCAATCTTCGCAGGGAGGTTGGAGGAAAGGCTCCTGATGTCATGAGAAAGGAGCATGAGAAATTCCGGAAGCGACTTTCACGTGTGCTGAAAGGCTCTCTCGGGCTTGCCTCTAACAAGCGGGAGCTGGAACAATGCATTCGAAGGGTTGGCGAGCAGTCGGGAGGGTCAACCAAGCTCGGTGAACGTGCAGCGAATGAATTCAACATTGCCGCCGAGCGCCGGGAAACCTTCAAGCGACAGAGAGAAGTTGGACTCAGGGGCGCCAATGCGGTACTCCAAGAAAGTCTTTTTGCGATCTCTCGCTTTGCGGCGGCCTACTCCAGTATCCTGGAGGCTGTCAGCAGAGCTTCTGGTCCGTATGGTGAAATCGGCTATCAGACCATGACGATCTTGTTGATTGTGAGTTTGGAAGCTTGAGCAAGGGATTGACCTCACTCGTACTAACAATTATTCCACAGGTCTTCGTAAACAAGAAGAGACATGACGACAAAATTGAATCACATCTGAACCGAATACAGAAATTACTCCCAAGGCTGGAGGCATGGAAAGGAATCTACCGTCACGAAAAGATGGAGCAATTGGTGTCCGATACCTACCACTTAGTGATTGAGCTTTCCAGAGCCGCGGCTGAGTATTTCTGTCGACGCTGGATGAGAGTTTGGCTTGCGGTGAATCCCCTTGCCATGAGCAGCAAGTTCGACGACCTTGCGCAATCCATCTATGAGACCTTGGCCGAGGTCAACGCGGAAGCAAATCAAGGCCTACATGCTCGTTCCGAGATAATCGAGCGCACTGTACTGAACCTCGAGCGGGATACACTGTATCTGAAGGGAAATAACGCTGATTTGCAAAATCAAGTAGCTGCTTTGCAGAGCAAATTAGACGAGCGGGACAAACAGGCCGACGATGACAAGTTTCGAATCCTCGAAGAGGACCTGACTGTGAGTCTTCCCCTTGCCATAACTGCGACAAATCATCCAGTTTCGAGTGCTTATAGCTGACTTCGGAATACTAGGCCAATTCAAACACGAATTTCCATCCGTGTTTCGATCTGTCAGGGGCGAAAGACAATCTCAGGAGGGCATTTCCCAACGTGAAGGAATGTTCCAGTGCCAACCCCTGGTCAATGCACACACTCATGACTCCTGCTCGCATCCTCACGCATGCCTCATTTCGAGCCTGGGCCGACTTCCAGGGTTCAGCTTTACTATTCATACACGGCGGAACCAGCAGAGAGGGCCGTGCCAGCACAGTCGCCATGCCGTGTTGGCTTTCGCCAGCGGCTATACACATAGTTGAGCATCTCGTCAGCTCGGAAAAGTCCGCAATAATGAGAGATAGGATCATCTACTTCTCCTGTCGGCCTGAACGGCACACCTCCATTGATCAGGCTGCCGATGTCCTCACAATGGTAGCACTCCGGCTTCTCAGCACTCGCAAAGACATTCTGAGGGGGCGTCTAAGCCAGTTGCAGAAGATTATCCAGTCGACGTCCCCAGTATCTTCACGGACATCTTCTCCTTCATTGTCTCGGTCTCCGACCTCTCCATCCTGGTCCTTACCATCGCCTGTACCGGGTCTAGGACCACGATCACAATCAACTCCGTTGTTTTCGGCTGAAACTATTCAGCATGATAATGGAGTGCTCCATGCCACTTCATCAATGCCAAAGTCAGTTCTAGAGCAGCCTAGACTCTTCCTGGCCAAGGTTCTAGAAGAGCTCGCCAAGAGGCAAGGTGACTTGATGACAGATTACAAGCAAATTTTACCGACGGCATACATCGTCCTTGATCGACTTGATTGCATCAACGAAAATCTGAAGTTGAAAAAGTTCTTACGCGAGCTGGTACTCTTGGTCGCAGAGAGGGACGCATTCTGTGTGAAGATTGTTGCAGTGGCCGAGGCCCGCTTGCAGGAGAACAAATGGAAGGACGGCTTGCCTCAAAATTTGGTGGACCCAGACCAGGTTTTCGAGGCGAAAATGGATCAGCGAGAGCTGAGCTCGAAGGAAATGGTGAGCGAGAAACAACAGTTGCTATGGGAGGATTGAGAACTAAGAATTGCAAATGATTCGTGGTCAAGACCTTGACAGTATTGAACACACGCTAATCCCATATGTCACCGGCGCATCAACCCACTCGCAGAGCCGTTCCTCTCGGATCATCATTGCCAGCAGGAAGCTCGTGAGGCCGAGGTTCAGCAGGCTCAACATCAAGCTCAGCCAAGATCATCTTCGGCTCCTTCTTCTTCACAGACCCGGAAGAGAAAATCATCCATCTGGCCTTCCGTAGTCTGCTCCCTTCTAGCTCCGGCTTCCCTCCGGCATGCGTCCTCTCAACTCTCCTCGAGTAATCGGCATCCTCCAGTTCAGCTCTCCCGTGCTGACCGTCCCAACTCGTTCCGGCTCCTTCTGCAGCCTGGTCCTTGTTGTGTCCCGTTGTCGTGATATGGCCTTGCCACGTAGAGCGTCTGACGCGAAAGCCAAAGGCAAACAGTAGGAGTGCAGCGATTAAGGCGAGCGCTACGATGGAACCTACTGCTATGCCTACTATAGACCCTGCAGCTAGCTGTGTTGGGTTTGAAGACTCGGTTGCTGTCGGCGTGGCTGAGGTCGTCCTGGAACTAGAAGAGGTTGGGGTTTGGGCAGGCAAACTAGAATTGGAACCCAAGGCCGTTAAAGTCATGGCAGTCATACCAGTAGACGTCAGAATACCGGAGATTTGCTGGGGTTGGGATTCTGTAGATGCTCCCGACTCCGTAGATGATACCAATTCTGATGTTAAATTTGTTGGGGCTGGGGTAGTGGCGACTTGTACCGAAATTGTGAAGGTTGTTTCCGCCTGCGTCGTCGGCGTCGTTGTGGGCTCCACCGTCGTGGTGACTATGGCGCCAGTCGTGAGGTCCATCGTGAGATCTATCGAAAGGCTTGTCGAGAAGTATATTACCTGGACTGAAGACATTTTAGACTCTTTGGAGTGAGTACAACGCTATGTTGAATAGTACTTGAGACGTTATTGTGCGAGATAAAGTACGGACCAGAAGACAAAGTATGCTTGGCCAGCCGAAAACCAGTAGATCTTAAGGAATTCAGTTCTTATCACGCAGTGGGGCAAGCTTCAGGCCCCCTTTCCCATCTTGGATGGTTGCATTGCAATGTTGTATTTGCAGCAAGCGACAGCAGTCAAGCTGGTGATAGGCAGCCTGGTCGACGAGCCAAGCTAACAATGGTCGCACAGCAGGCAATCGTTGCGTCCTGAAAGCCGACTGTGATGATTAAGCGCTTAATGTGGGGGCAGCGGCAGGGAGCTGAGTCTTCACGAAAAAAGTTGCATTATTGTTCCAAACATTGTTACGTATATCTGGGGCGGGAAAGTTACAATGTGTTGAGACTTGGGGGCTTGGGGGCGGAGGGGAATGAGCACAAACATCATCATGGAGTGCCATATATTACCTTGATTCGAAGAACATATACCTGAGCCAATATCTGAACCATCCGGGAGTTGTGAAAATCTCAACAGCCCAGTGTCAAATTCACATATGAACGTCCCAACTCGCCCTTCCATGTGATCACACATAGATGTTCCCCCGAGGCAACCCGGGTGGTTCCATTCCGAGACTATAGTTGTAACAAGCCAATGCAAAAACATGACACAAAATTTTATGATTCTCTGCAAGACAGTTGACAGATGATTCAAAACTGGGTGTCCTTACAGTACAGTTCTGCCTCTTCTCAAATCAGGTCTCGCCCAATTCATTTGAAGATATCAAGCCACTACACTGTTACCTACTGGTATTTTAGGCACTGCTATAATCTAGTAGCTAAGTTCAAGTTGGCATTAAGATGTACACCAGGTTGAATTGTTCTATGGGTACATATATTTGACTGCGCTGCTAGTACTACGGATCTGCTTTCTGGACATTTGTCTGTTTCTAGGAGGTTCTAGGAATTCGATATTGGATGATTTATTTTCTCAGGCCGTATATTTAGACAAGGTCTGCGTTGTCTCCTGGACAGGACGCTTTTGATCTCCTGCCTTAAGGTGACTGCCAACCTCTTTGTCATCAAAAAGCGCAGGCTCGTCTCCACTAGTAGTGGTAGCAGCAGCCTCCCTGTCGCTCGACGCTGATTTCCAGTTGAGGCCGAACTCAAGTATGTCTGGATACTTCCGCACGTACCAGTACATGCCTAAAATCGCAACGATGCCACCCACGCTAAACGCAGCCGCTAATGGGAACCCGATAGGGTACCTGGGGCAGTCTGCGGTCCGCCACGCTCGGAGCGGGATCGTGGCGTGCCCGATATAGACCAGTGTGACAGCTAGGCCGAGAATCACAGAGCGCCCCTCGGGCTCCTTTCGCAGTATGATGGCCAGCCACGCTAGAAGAGCGTAGCCCCACGCGGCCGTTTCGAAGCTCAGGAAGTAGAACGCCATAATGGTGGCCCTATCTCCCGGCCATGCCCCAAGGACCGATGTGGCTACCAGCTGCAGCAGCGCAGCACCGATGGCGACCTGCCAACGCCAATTCTTCAAGTCACTCAGCGCGTTGAGCGCTACGTTGGACACTATGGAGATGCCGTATCCACCCAGCGGGATTAGGTTGACCGTGTAGACTGAATACAAGGCTTGACCGTCCGCGCCCTGGAGGCCCTTGAGGTATAGCAGGAAGTATGAGTTCGCTCGCTGCGACCAAGCAAACTGGAGATAGGTGGCGAGAAACAGGTACGCGATCGGTGAGGTCAGCAGGCTACGCACACGGGCCCAGAGAACTTTGCCCTTGACGGGTTCCTGCGTGGTTGTCCCAGATCGGACCATGCGCGACTGGGCGAGGGCGCGCTCGTCACTTGTCAGCCACAGCGCGCGGGTTGTCGTGGGCGCGTCGGGGATGACAAGGAAGCCGTATGCGCCCCAGGCCACGGTCATGGCCCCTGAGACCACAAACAGCCACTGCCAGCCCTCCAGACCGTGTACGCCATTGAGGTTCCTGTACAATGCGGCTTGGAGGATGCCGAGGAACATGCTCCCCGCGACACTGCTGACTCCGAATATGGCCAGGCGTTTGCCCAGCTCGGCCGGCGTGTACCAGTTGAAAATGAGGCTGACGATGCCCGGCCATGAGGTCGCCTCGAAAACGCCGAGGAAGAAGCGAAGAATGTATACAGTCCGGGCGCTACGAGCAGCGAACGTCACCAGGGTGAGAGCTCCTCATACGACCTCACAGAACGGCAGCCAGAGGGATGGGCGGATACGCGTCTGGACGAGCTGGGAGGGAACGATGAAGAGGGCGTAGCCGATAGAGAAGTACGTCGTAAACTCGACTAGCTCATTTCCATACAGGGAGAGGGCCTCCTGCATGCCCGATACGTAAGCGGAAGTCGTGGCGGACTGGTCCATGTCCTTCATGAGGCCAGCAACGAAGGCCCATGACAGGAGGAGGATGTCGAGCTTCAGGACCAAGACATATTCTGCATCGCGGAAGTAGGGATGGATCTTGCCCAGCCATGCAATCGACGGTTTCGGAGCAGCTGGGCCGGGGGCCATTTCAGGCGTTTCGGTCGTCGAAAAGCTCACCATTGCACTTTGTCGGTGCCAGTATGGCGAGGGAGCTCAGCAGAATGCTAGGACAATCGATACTGTACATCCAAAGCTCGAAGACGACAGCAATGGGTCAATCAGGGTGCAGCTTCTGGGGACGAGATAGCCTGTATTTGAATCATGGGGCTTCTCTAGTACACCTGAGCAGATATCGACCGCATTGTTCTCCCTTTCTTGCCTCAACCCGACGCGTGGTGATAGTTCGGCCCAAGCTTATCCCTGCAAAATACCGGATTGGCGTACTGAATCGAATTTTGACAGCCCGATATAGCATTGCAACATTGCGGATCATGATGGTGGCATCGTGTACCTAGCTAACCATTTCCACGTGGAGCTATGGTGATCCGGAGAAGGAGCCGGGTCGTTGATTTGATGGGACTCGGTCCCTCAGCGTATTGTGAACATAAGAGGGCTAATCACGATGCACGATTAATGAGACTCGAGTCTTTGAACGTTCGCACATGGTACGGGTCATCTGTCTCGTTTCGCCGCAGGAGCATGCATTTTCGGCATCGTGGAATTTCGAGCATTGCTAGTTGCTTGAGTTGATGTCGCCATTCAAGCAGCCAATGTTGGCACACATCGGAGCAGGCCCAATTTGATGGCCCCCGTTCTTACGCGGTTGGAGAGCTGCAGCTGAGCAACGTGGAAGTGGATCTTGCCCGAAAGCTGCCGATCGGAAGAGGGTGCAGTAGACCACAAAACCAAACAAGGACTTGGCCTCACTGTCAGGCCATTTTGAGTGGGAACTACAGGTCCAGGACTGCCTCTCGACAACACTTATAAATGATAACCCTACCGGCCTGAGTATAACTGTACCAAGTTATACCGCGAGCACTTCGACACCAACATAGATTTGATTCATCCTTCAAACCAGTCTCAAGCCACATTAACCTCCAGTCACCAACCTCGAGGCCAACAAAGCACACAGGCCGCAGATCAGACGATTCTCAAGATGGCCACTGAACCTCTCTACCCGGCTTATCTGCCCACGAGGCCCGACGGCTTTCAGCCCACGCTCGATGTGCCATACTTCGAAGCCGAAGAGCCCGGCACGCGAGCAGACAGCGCCAAGCCCTCCATCTTTAAAGCAAGGGTCAAGATCGAGAACATCACTCCCCGCATCGGCACTGAGATCAGGGGGCTCCAGCTGAGCCAGCTGTCCAAGGCCGGACTGGACGAGGTGGCACTACTTGCGGCCGAACGAGGCGTCCTTGTGTTTGTGAGTTTTTGATTGCACATAGAAAGACTATGTTAAGGGTCTCGATAACGGAAGCTGACTCTCCATGTAGAGGGACCAAGACTTTGCGGACATTGGATTTGAGAGGCAGAAGGAGATTGTGCGGCATTACGGGCCCTTGCATCAAGTACGTGCTGCATTATTTCGGTGAACATTGTACAAGTCAGCCAGACTTCAGAACACTCTGTGGCTCACCAGGAATTGAATCTTCCTACAGCATCCGACGATGGGATATCCTGAAGGGACTGGCCCAGAATTCCACGTTGTCTACGCAGACGAAAAGGCGTAAGATCACCGATTTTACATCCCGCTTTTATTTCTTGCTACTCACAAGCAGCACGATGTTCACGTATTCCAACCGCTCACCAACGAGTCTCTTAATAGGGGCAACTTGAGGAATCTCCTCGGTCCTCGCGCCAGCTATGACCTCTGGCACGTAGACCATACATTCACGCCAAATACACCATCCACTACCTTCTTCTGGGTCCTCGAGCAGCCCGCCTCAGGCGGCGGCGACACAGCCTTCACCTCGCTGACAGCCGCCTACGCCGCCCTCTCACCCGCCTTCCGCAGCACCCTGCACGGCCTACGCCTGCTGCACACCTCGGCGTCTGTGGGCGAGGTCGCACGCGTGGGCACGGAGCGCGCCCTCAGGGAAGCCGTCTCCACGACGCACCCGCTAGTCATCAGGCACCCAGTAACTGGCCAGCCCAGCCTCTTTGTGAATCCCACTATCGCGCGCAAGGTCGAGGGATTCCTGCCCGAGGAGTCGGACGCGCTGCTGGCATTCCTGCATGGCCATATCCGGAGCCTCGACTTCAGCTGCCGCGTCCGGTGGGACAAGGGGTCTGTGGTGGTGTGGGATCAGAGGAGTGTCGCTCACAGTGCTGTACCTGACTTTCGGGATGGGGAGAGGAGGCATATGGTGAGGATTATCCCATACGGGTCGCGGCCAGAGCCTGCCTTTCCAGATAAGGATGTATGAAGCTATGTGTATATGGGGTTCAGGAGGCGTTGAAGAGAAGTCGATTGAGATGCCCATATAATTAACAACTATCCAAGCTTCAACATCCCGGCAGCAAGAGTCGGGCTAATTCCACTCTCAAGCACTAATTCTTTTGCTATGAGCCCCAATATTGCCATACGTCATCTCACACCCTCGCACAGTACATCAGTTTCTTTGATTGTTCTCTGTCCTTGCTCGCTGCAACTCAACGTACAAGAACGTACTTCTGCCTCTCCTATTTCGCTGAGCCACTGGAGTTCTGTTGATTTCTACATCAAATCAGTCCTGTTCTCTTTACTCACAGCAGACAAACGTAGAAGAGAGGTCGAGGTGAATTCACCCAGAGAACTGTGATCCAACTCCCATCAAGAGCTCATCCTGCTGTGACTTGTTACTGGGTTGAGGCTTCTTGTTGGCAGCAGAGCCCGATGGGTTGCTGTTGCCGCGGCCCTTGCTGGCTCGTGAGCTTGGGCTATAAGTCGCCTGAACAGACGTGTTGGTCGAGGACGGCCTGTGTTCCACTCGTCAAAATCAGTCGTCTCAAAGAAAGGCTTGCAAATAACGTGTACATACATGTTTCGAAGAGTTAAGTGAGATTTTGATTACCGTAAAATCAAGAAGTGATGCTTGGGTCGTATGAACAGATGGACAGAAAGAGGAAGACGGTCCTCCGACGCTTTTATATAGCCGGAGGATCGCAAGAGGCAGAAAGGCCTATCCTTCTCCATGCTCAGAGTCAGGCTCATCTTGCTGAACAGCGCCATGGCAACAAGATAATGACGAATATGTGGTAAAACCCCAACATGAGGTTGTGAGTATTGCAGAATATCCACATGCAACCAAAATCTAGCCAGTAATATCAAAATGAGGTTCGAACCGAAATTATCACAAGGCTCAAGCCAAAATCTGGCCTATAGAATAGTTTCTTTGTTCAGCAATATCGTCCCTTTGCATCACCATGCTGTTCAGCTGGCCGAGTCGAGCTCTCGCCAGATGTCGTGAAACCACCCTCACCCAGAATGCCGGAAACTGTCCATTTCCCACTTGCTCATGATCCAAAAAGAGCCGGACAGGGATCTAATTGGCCAGATTTTGGCTTTCGAGGGCCCTGCAACGGTCATGCAGGGGCGGAAGCAGGCTGTCAGGCAGTGATCTGTCCCGCAGGATGGTCATCCTCTTGGCGACCATGGACGCTGGAGAAGTGCTTGTTCCACGCCTGCCAAGAAGAGTGTCACCCCAATTGGCCATGCTATATGGCTGTGCCCTGGATCTGATAGGACAGTTTTTGGTTTGTTTCGCCCAAAATCAGCTTGGCTCGCTATATAACACAAACGCCACAATGCTCCGGGCCGCATGTGCAATACGTGTTCCAGTTGGCCCGATTTTGGCCGGGTGGGATTTGACGTACGCAAAGGCCACATCGTAACTGCATCTGGACTGAGGGTCTTCTGGTTGGCCAGATTTTGGTCATGCAGCAAGATTAGTGGCACATGCGCAGGCTGGCACCTGTGCTTACCCTCAGCTTTGGGCCGCAGCGCATGAGATCTTTGATCTGCCTAATTTCCGTGAATCTTTTATGTACAATTCATTCCTGCTCAAGACTATTCGTTTCTGTGCATTATCCCATTCTCTATCCTCCAATTCTCCAATCCTCACCATTGTTCCCGCTGTTGTACCTATTTACAGACATGACATGCCTGCTCCACGCGTATTACATGTTCAATCCGCCATCAGGTCGGCAGAGACTCCGAAAGACCTGAGCCGATGGCATAGCAAAAGGGAGGTTCTTCATGACCTTTATATAGGCCAAAGGAAAGGATTGAACGAAGTCAGAAAAATCATGGAAAGAGAACATGGATTTCCCAAAACATTGAAGTAGGTTGTGCAACCTCATGCTCAGGCCCTTGTATTGTGAGCTAACAGGCACCCAAAAGGGACTCTGATTACGAGCACATACTCCGAGAAGAATTCAAGTATAGGAAAAACCTCAGCACCAACGAGTGGCGCCTCTCTATCAGCCCACAAATCGCGAGACGGAAAGCAGAAGGGAAGCGCAGTGAAGTGCTTCTCAATGGCGTTAAGGTTCAGAACGTCGACAGGAAGATATCGAGGTCGTTGCGAAAAAGACGTTCAAGTCGGCGGCCCAAAGGTAAGACACAATCCATCTGGTCAAGGAATTTGCTGGTTGCATCTCAATGCTGATTGGTTTCAGCCCATACAGCTGCATTGCCATACGGAATCGTTATCCGAACCCCGTCGCCGCGACCTTCAACTGTTGTAGCTTCGCCTACACTCGCCGTAGATCTTGTTGCCGATGATGTCCAAGAATACGAGAGATCTCAGACACCCCAGGAGTCCCTAGCAGACTCTCGAGCCGACGCTTGGCTCAGTTTGTTGACGGGCGTCATTCCTCTCTCAGATGCTGAACCTGGGGCAATAGTAGTGATGTCAGCCCAACTCTTGAGAGAGGGTTGTCCCATCAATAAGATGTTGGATGAATATCGTGAGTATCAATAGCCTTCCCTCGATAGCTCTATTCGTTTATGCTCCCACTGAGACGACAATGATTTGTCAGAGCGCAAATCCACTCGTGCGGATCTCAGGCTGTTTGGACCCAATTCCACAATCGGCCTACTGGGGAAGATGTGCTTCGACTTTTCCAACAACCTACAGGACGATACAATATCTAGTGTGGAATTGGCATCGATTCTTAACTGGATCGGATTTTCGGTAGATATTGCATGCTTGAAGGCATTCTTTTCCCAGAAAGCCTTAACAATTCTGGCTGTGTGGGAGGCTTTGAATT
Organism: Diaporthe velutina; assembly: GCA_038088505.1. Lineage (NCBI taxonomy): Eukaryota > Fungi > Ascomycota > Sordariomycetes > Diaporthales > Diaporthaceae > Diaporthe > Diaporthe velutina. Next base: position 109,422 of record JBBWSJ010000135.1, read on the forward strand.
CGACTGTTCGCAGGTGGGAACATTCAGCCGCTTTTGACGTCCTTTTATCTGTTCATTTGTCGATAACGAATCAAGCACCGTGGACGACAGGAGTACCATACAATGAACTTGCATGTTGTATGGAGATGGCACCGAATCGTGTGACGACCTTGATCAATACGTATCCATGCGACCAACATGACTTGGATACAGCGCTGCGAGTTGCCGTACAGAAGAGAGGTCCGGTCGAATTGGTGAAGCAGCTGATCAACGCTGGCGCATCTCTTAAGGACAAAGACAATCGGACTAGCGTGGACAACCTCATTCGTTACTTCGGAATCCGAGAATACAGGGCAGATGATCTCACTCTTTTTGAAATGCTTTTGGAGGCCGGCGCAGTCGTTGATGAGCCGCCGCCCCATGACCGCAGCATGGACTGGTCGCGCCCGCATTATCCTATCCACGCCACGGATTACATGCTTCTAAGCGGAGGACATTCCACACACAATCGTCGCCTCTGTTCACTTGTGTCTTCATACAGTGACCGCCAACAAACTACCGTCACGGTGCCTGGCATCTTTGAGGCTGCCAGAGGCGGACAGGAGCAGCTGTTCTACTACCTTAATGCCCGCTTGAAGCCCTATGATGGTCAGGATCGACGACGAATCCTCGAGGTCGCCCTATCGGAGGCTGCAGAAAGGGGATATGACCATGTGGTGCAAAGTTTGTTGCAATTTGGTGTTGACCCGAATGTCCGCATGTTGCTCCAGTCTCATCGCAGATCTCGACTCATGACGTGCCAGAATATTTGGCATCCTGTTATCCGGGCAGCGAATAGTGGAGAGGTGAACACATTACGGGTACTCGTAACTATGTCCAGCAGCGATATTGCCCTTCTGGACGAACCAGTCGAGTCACAGCTTGACCTGTGTGCATTGCGGAACATGGAGAGCTCTCAATGCGACCAAATACTGCGAATTCTCTCAACTTTGGACCTTGCCATTGCGACACGCAGCGACGTCCTTCTGTATGCGATAAAGCCTCATCGTTGTGGCAGCGGCCATGACGGTCCAGACTTCAAATTTGCGAGCCAGCTCCTCGAGCTTGGTCTGGCATGTGTGGACAGACCGAATGATTTCGACACAGAAACTCCGCATATTTTGGTGCGCGCGATCAAGATGGACTGCGACATTAGGGCTTTGAATTACCTCATCGAGCACGACGTAGAGGTCCTCTCTGCGCTATCCACGACTACTATTGGAGCGCTTTTGGCGGCCAGTCTAGATCGATACAGGTACCGCGAACGTCACGCAATACTGGATTTCCTAGCCCAAAATGTTAGAGGATTCGAATCATATGTCCAAGAACACAGTTCTTCTCTTTTGCTATACTTTCTCGAAAATACGTCATGTCATGAACGATACGCTACCAACATATACGCTACCAATATGGAGCACTGGGAAAACGACTGTGAAGCCATGGTTACAGTGAAATGGTTCTTGGATCGTGGAGCCCCTTTGAAAGGCCTCGTCCTCGCCAAAGTCATCCACCATGCCAATGAAAATTTCATTTTGGAAATGATTCGAGGCGTTAAAGACGTGGATGCAATGGATGACCGAGATCCTCTGAAGTGGTCACTTGGTCTTGGTCGAGTTAATCTGGCAGTCGCCCTAATTGAAAGAGGCGCCCAGGTGAATGGTCCCCAAGAACGGGGCGACGGACTGAACCCACTCCAGCAGGCTTGCAAGAATGGCGCTCCGCTTTGGTTCATCAGGTTCTTAATTGACAAGGGGGCAGACGTGAATGCTGCCCCAGCATCAAACGGAGGGTGCACGGCACTTCAGGCCGCTTGTCATAATGGCGCCGAACTGCCGTGCATCAGTTTCCTGATCGAGAAGGGAGCAGACGTCAATGCTCCACCCGCTCGAGGATACGGACTCACAGCGCTTCAATTCGCGGCAAGCCAAGGACTGATGAATGTAGCAGGACTGCTGCTAGATCACGGAGCCGACGTGAATGCACTGAGTGGGTTTCTTCCCAATCTGCCTCCCCCTTTGAGGTTTACACGTGCAATCGATCTTGCCGCACTATCATCCAGATTGGACATGGTCCACTTTTTGATCGCAGCAGGTGCGAGAAGCTGTCAACCCGGGTTGACAGGCTTTGAAGGCGCTATCGAACTCGCGACGCGTGAGAGGAACTTTGCCGTTGCTTGTCTGCTGAATGAGCATGCTGACTGTCGCGGTGGAGATCCAATGGAAGCGGAGAGAAGATGGTTGCTGGGAAATCCTCGTGCCTGCTTATACAAGGGCACGATATGTAGCGCAAGCTGGGTGGCCTTCGCGAGAAGAGAGAGCGACCAAACCAAAGCGGATGTCCGCAAATATATGATGGAGGAATTAGACTCCTGGAGCCGTGATTGGACGGTCGTCGACCGGGTCAAGTGAAACACCCCAGCGAGGGTTAGGTGAATACAGGGAGGATCTGTGACCGCGGGAATGCCATTTAACGTCACCGCCGTTGATAGGATCTAAACCATGCTACCGGCACTGTTGGAGTGACATAAGCGGATTTCAGGGCTTCCCTCGTGATATTACCTTCCAACAAGCTACTTCAAATACGCGCTGCTTGGATTGACATTCATATTTGCTACAAAATCCAAGTAGCCCTTTGATAGAAAAAAAAGCTTTGCTTTGAGACCACCATTACTATGGCATGTGTGTTCTGAATACAGCGTTTTCGCCAAATAGAAAGAATGCGGATATTCGCAACCCCCAAAACGGATGGCGCAACCCCTGATGTACCCTCTATATACACAAACACTATATACCACTTAAATTCCTCCCCCTAGCTAGCCCTTTCTTTACTTAAGCCTTATTCTCTTTCTTTTAGATTAGTAATTAAGTTAAGAAAGGGCCAGATAGGGTAAGGGCGGATAGTGCTGGTAGGTACCGCTGAGTACTATTTGAGGCCTAACCCGGTACTCTTTATATTCCTTAAATTAAGTAAGATGCTTTAAAAGTATTGAGCTTGGGAGGTAGTTTTAAAGAAGAGGGATTACTTGAATGGGGGAGTGTTTCGCTGTTTGTGTATACGGAGGGTACCGGTATATCAGGGGTTGTACTATCCGTTTTGAGGGTTGCGAATATCCGTATTCAATAGAAATGCAGGCATAGGGTCTCAACGTTTTCGCAACAGACCAAACTTCCTGGCAACGGACGGAAACACACTCAGTGCATTGCCCCCGCTGATCTTCACCATCTCCTCCAGGCCAAAATTACCGTTAGGTTCAATCTCCCGAATCCCAGCTTGAATTTGATGTTCATGGACATATGGGTCTATTGGATTTTTTTAGTGAAATATGGTACCAGTTACGTCTAAGCAGACTCACAGTCAGTCCCAAGCACAAGTTTGCTGAGGTCTCCGCCATAGTATTCCCTCAGAGCCCAAAGTTGAGCTGCAGATGTCGCGCTTGCCGTGTCAAAAAGATATCCTCGAAATTGTGCCAGTGCCTGTGATGCATTGATGGCTCCATTAGACACCACATTGGCCATTCCGGCGATCCTTGTCGCCACGAATGGCATTACCCCGCCTCCGTGAGGAAAGATAATGTTGATGTTGCTATAACTTCTTCGTTGGCCGGTGTAAAGGAGATTCTCCATGGCGCGCACGGATTCAAAGGTATACTCGCTCATCCCAACTGGATATCCTATCGAAGCACAAGCACAGCTCGGCGCCACCGGGTGGACAAAAACTGTTGCCTGTCGACTGTTGAGAAGGTCGAAAATTGGATCCAGGGATCTTTCTCCCAAATAGGTCCCGTTCGCGTTAGTGTACAGACCTACTCCGTCAAACTTGAGCGTGTCTAAGCAAAACTAGTTTGCAAAGGTCAGCCGATCACTATGCATGGCTTTTATATTCCCTCAACTGCCCATGTTCAACGGACATGCAGCTCTGACTTACTTTGATTTCGTCCAGCGCCGCACCAATATGCGGCAATGGCAGTATACACAGCGCTCCGAGTCTTGTTGGATGCTGCTGCGTATAGTTGTGCATAGCCAAGTTCAGGTTCCTCGCTAATTGGGTGGCCGCGGTCTGATTCGCTGCGAGAAAGTTCACCCCTGGAGCGCTGACAGACAGGGTGGAATAATTAACCTGATTGATGTCCATGTCTTCGATGTGGGTGGTTAGGTTCCACGAAGGGACGGGCAAATCATTTACATGCACTGTCCCGTTGATCACGGGAAATCCTCCTTGACTTAATGCCTCTTGGTAGAAGTCTGGAACCACGTGAGAGTGTACGTCGAAACGAAATGGGCCCGACAGAAAGGGTGTGAGTGCCGCAACCAGTGACATACGAGCGAACAGGGCCAAGGCCGAGCAGAACAACATATTCGTCTCCACGAGGATGGCAATAACTCTAAACGTGCGAGGACCGGAGGAATTGCAATTCGAGATGACTATCCGCTCAGAAGTGGGTTACACAAAGATCTCAGCCTAAGTAGAGATGAAAAGACCATCTCTGTTGCATGGTTGAATCTGCCTTTGCATTCGGCCGAAGGTGGACAGAATTCTTCTTTTAAATATAAATGCTCAGTGCGATGTAATACAGCAGGCAGTCCATCTCGAGACGAGTCAGCGGCGTACGTGCCCTTACATTCAGCGGTCTAAAATGTCCGAGAAAAGTGTATGAGATCGCAGTAGGCTTTTTCGTACAGTGCTTTACAGGCAATAAGAACTTTAAATCGGAGACACGACTTGGATTTCGTTGTATCGTGACTCGTCCCATGCTGCAGAGCCAAGGTTGTGCAAAGCTTGATTTTAGTTTAGGGCACGAATTGAGTTTCGCGACAATGTGACTACAGACGTCGTGGCTGGAGATGGCAAAGGATGTGGCCGAAAATTGGTCGCTGCGTAGCCTATGTATAAGCACTCGCACGGTCATGGACAGCAAGTGTCCAATTGTAATCTAGCCACCGTGTGCCACTACGTGAATCACTAGCTTTCGAATGAGGCATTTCGCAAAGCTGATGCAAGGGACAATGTTTTCTAAGCCTTTGCCTGGGTAAACATTGCGAAACCTCGAATGGCTCCTCCTCCTCCTGCTCCTCCTCTCCACCCGACTCACGAGAGGGCGCTCAAGTGTGCTCAAACGAGGAATGGACATCGGCCGATGCAGGAAAACTGAATGCTGAGGAGAGTTGACACCGTTGCTCCTGACGAGCTCTCCTCCGACAATCTGTTCATGCCGTAAATGACAGCAGGTATCATTGATTGTGTCATGTACTGGTCTGCTTTTCGGAACATTCGAGGAGAGAAAGAAACACTTCCAAATTCAAACTGAGTTCATGGACGTAGATGACGTCTAAAAAAGTCTTCCTGTCGCCGAAGAGCGAACTTTAACCGGCCGCTGCAATGCTCACCTCCAGGTATGAACAGAAACTCATAGTCCTTGCCTTCGTCGTTGAGAGCTTTGATTAATTGGAAAGTTGAAGCAGGATCGACGTTGTCGTCAAGCTCGCCAACAATCAGCATCAGGGCCCCCTTCAACTTGTTTGCATGAACCACGTTGGACGAATCCTCGTATGACTTGTCCACCGGATATCCCATCCACTGCTCATTCCACCATATCTTGTCCATCCGATTATCGTGGCAGCCCGAGTCGGCGATAGCAGCCTGATAGAACTCCCCATGATGTATGAGTGCGGCGACAGCACTCTGGCCCCCAGCCGAGCCTCCCATCACACCGACACGAGATATATCCATCCACGGGCGGGTTTCGGCTGCTTTTTTGATCCATTCGATACGGTCTGGGAACCCCGCGTCTTTGAGGTTCTTGTGGCAAATGTCGTGGAACTTTTTGGATCGCCAATTCGTTCCCATTCCATCTAGCATAACTACCACGTATCCTTGATCTGCCCATTTCCGCTGTTTGGAGAGCGCCGAGAACTCTTTTGGCGTGTGAAAGTCATGAGGACCAGCATAGATATCTTCAAGAATGGGGTATTTCTTCGACGAATCGAAATCGGAAGGGCGGATTATCAACCCATGGATCGCTGTATCACTGTCTCGTCCAGGAGCCGTGAACCTTTCTGGGGGCGACCATTCCTTGGAAAGTACTTGCTCGATATCTTCTGCTTTCCCCTCGAGATTCAGAATCTTTTCGCCCGTCTCCAGACTTCTCAACACTGACTGAGGGGGGAGGTCAACCCGGGACCAGGTATCAACGAAGTAGCGACCACCAGGAGATAGCGCCCATCGATGAGTTCCGTCGCCCTCAGTGAGAACCTTGAGGCCATTACCATCAAAGTCAATGCGAGCCAAGTGCGCGTGGTAAGGGTCTTGATCAGCGACCATGCCATATCCTCGAAACCAAATCTGCCGGCCCTTCTCGTGAACTTGGGTGACAGAATGAACATTCCATTCCCCTCTCGTGATTTGGTTCTTCAACTGACCGCTTTTCAAGTCGAAAAGATACAAGTGGTTGAACCCATCTCGCTCGCTGGCCCAAATCATGCTCTCTGTGTCTTCACTCAGGCGATGATAGAGCTTGCTGGAGTAGTCGATGAAGTTGTCACTACTCTCCTCGATCAAAACTCTGACCTCGCCAGTCTTTTTGATACCTATCAGACGGAGCTTCTGGTGACCACGCTCATTAAATATGAAACGGTACTCCGAGCTGTCCTTACTCCAGCCGATGTGCTCAATCTCATATGGATTCTCGAACAGAGTGTTGCTTGTCATCACCTCACACTTGGTATCCAGATTGAACAGTCGAGGACGATCGACTCTGACGCGATCACCTGGTTTCAGGTATCGGACTGTCCGCATCTTGGGCTGAAGCTGGTCGGAAGGCGCTGACTCACGGAGATGCAGTTCATGCACCTCCTCTGGCGTGTACTGCCAAACAACGGCAAAGTTCTTATCTGGAGACAGGAAAGTTTTGGCACCGTCGTAGGGGTTTTCTTCGCTGCCATTAGACGATAGCTTTGTCCCACCACCTTCAGCATCTGCCAGCCACACATTGTGATTTTTTACCGTGACAGGATTGGTCGTGCTAGGCGTGTTTTTCCCATTCCCCTTTTGTGCTTCAGGTTTCATAACATCTTGGCTTTCATTGTCTCCATTACTACCCTTGCATGTTGCCTCTGCCATGGTACTCTCGTCAATGGCAATATAGTCCTCGCTTTCGTCAGGAGCAACGTATATCGCTTTGACCTCATTTGTCTCCTCGTTGACCAATTTCCAGACGTGGCCTGAAAATGTTCGCTGTTCGTGTGCCTTTCCCTGACTGACTTTGTGATAGAATTTTGCGTTGCTGTTGAAGTCGATCCAATAGAGCGAAAGAGGCCCATCGGTATGATTGACAAACGTGACAGTTGTAGCTTGGCTTTGTGATCGAGAAGGGCGCTCCTTGGCGAGAAGCTGGTCTCTGAACTGGTTGAAGCTGCCGCTCCATTCTCTGAGATGGTTATCAGAGTCAAACTCCCACTTTTTCTTATTCCAAATGAATCTTGTCAACGATCCGTCCGGAACAAACTCAATCCAAGTGAAGGGCAGTGAGTTTGGGGTTATGTCCTCGTCCAGCTCAGCCGATTTGGCTCGACGCTTCAGCGCGTCGGCAAGTTTCTCATGGTTGAAAGCTGGTCTGCGGGTCTTGAGGACAGCATCGACGAGTATGAATTCAGATTTCCCAGGAGAAAGGTAATGGCGGTACCAGAATGAATTCCCGTCAGGAAGCCAATGCGGCGACACCGCAGCCCTCTTGATGTATTCTTCTTCCATGGCGAGCTTGGGATGAAAGTGAGGGGTACAGATAGTCTTGAGAAAGTGAGGCGTAATTAGTATGGTAAGATATTATTGCCGTTTAGGCAACGATGCCAGTCGCCTTCGGACGGTCCGTCACCTAAGCTACTAGTACAGTGTCACCCAAGCTGCCTGTACGTTAAAGGCCGCTGTGCAATATTGTGAAGCGATCAAACAATAATGATTGCCTCATTACTGCACCAACTGGATCCAATTAAGCGGTATAAGTGTCGACTTTGTCATACTACATGGTTGTAGCGGCCACTTTGTTGTCTGGTACTGGAGGTCTTTTCGTTCATAGCCAGGGGCCAATCGGACCGGAAGCCGGGTGCAGACCGGCCAACTTCACGGTGCACATGGACGGCCCCGCTCTCCGAACAAAGTTTCTCATACACACAAGCCCCCAAGGGTGCCTAGTCCGACACGTATGTCAGCAACACCAACCGCCGCTAGCATGTTCCGCGATGCCGACAGCAGGTCAAGAAAATGCGCGGAAAAGCATAGCTGGGAATTCGGACAGGGAGAAAGGTAGAGCGCTATTACGACTCGCCCATCTCGCTGAGTGCTGACTTTGTCGAAGGTTGCTTGAATTGCGAGCGGAGACGGATTCGTTGCGACCTCAAGCGACCAAATTGCAACAAATGTTGCAAGAAGGGCTTGGAGTGTCCGGGATACAACCGCCAGCTACGATGGATCAACGGAGTGGCAGCAAGGGGCCATCTCCGGGGCCGGACCATTCCTACCAGGGCATCTCCTCCCGATTTCCCACAAGCTGCTCCGGTGTTCCCGGAAAACGCCCAGCTCGGACCGGAAGCGACAAAGGTTGATCCTACTACGTTCCCCGACGTGGACACCTCGGCATTGAACACACGCCTCATGGAATATTATCGGCAAAAACTAGCAGGTCTCATGGTCTGGCTAGATTCCGAGGAGAATAACTATCGGAAGCGCGTGATCCCGCTCGCTGAATACCAACCAGCTATTGGCTTCGCCATCATGGCATTTGCGGCTCAACACGGTGCTATGGACTTCCCTCATGAGAATATCGCCAAGATAGCCGAAAGTGCCCGCGACAAGTGCCTCCACCTGGTGCAATCCCGGGCGCAAGAGATGACTGAAAAGCTCGCCGAAGGTTTCGAGTTGAACAGTGAATCCGATATCGCCGACGCGGAGTGGATGCTAGCATCTATTTTACTCATCAACAACTATGAAAATGCGCGGCGCCGCCCTGAGGCGGCTGAGGGCCATAGGCGAGCAGCCCGGACGATTATCAACCTCTTCAGTCACTCGGTCTCGGCCAAAGGCCGCGAGCTTTTCGCCTTTCTCCAGAACCAGCTGGCCATCGAGGATGTGATGGCGGCCACTACAACATTCGATGGAGATAATATCAAGAATGCAATCACCCCTGTTCAAGGTCCAGATCCTCTGCTGTTCTCAAAATATCTCACTTTCCTCCACCAAATCACGCTTGAGTCCGTGGAACACGCCGAAAGACCATGCTCCACAGAGCCTTCAGAAGGGCTGCTCACTATGAGTAAAGTCCAGACGGAATTCGAGCAAGCCAGAGGAGCCACCTTGATCGCGGCAGGTCGTCTTGGTCTGGGTGAATCGACAATGACCCGTGATTTCGTCCGCCTAGTAGAGATATACCACAACGCAGGACTACTGTACGCGTTCCGATGTCTCAAATGTGCAGGCGAGGAAAGTACTGAATGGGTGACGGCATCCACCAAGTTGTTTGATCACCTGTCAGACTTCGATGACCTGAATACCTTCGTACAAAATCTTGCGTGGCCGACTTTTATCGCGGGTACTACTTGCCACGGAAACCTGGAGCGTCAAAGAACAATTCTCTCGATGTTTACTGCTATCCATCAAGTTACAAAATTCGATTGCTACTTGGATGCCGTCAATTTCCTGAGAGACTTCTGGGCCGGCTTGAATGTTGACTGGAGGCCATTACTTCGGGCTAGAGAAGTATCCGGCAAACGAATGCTCGTCGTCTGAATTATCCGGCGTGTCATCATTCGGATTGAAGACGCCCAAGCATACTATGTTGACTCGCTCAGAAGTTGACAGTCTCCTCATCCTCAACTCCAAACAATACTCTCATGGGGTCCTGGTACTTCATAAACCCCACGCCCGGCTCGCATATGCCATAACCGAGAAGCCTCTGGGCCTGCGGCTTCATCTTTCTGACCTTCTCCAGGGGGACCATGAGGAACTGGTTCTCCGCTGGACGCAGGGTTGGCTGGCAGAGAAATATTCCAACTGTCTCACGATATTCGTCCCTATGAGTCACGATTAGCCAATGCCCAAAGATCACCTGCAGGAAACAAATCCTTTAAGGTACGCACTTGGTGATGTTGCCCCCGCCCGCGTGATAAGTATTTCCGAGGAAGATACACGCATCACCGGGCTCCAGCTCAGCAGGAATAGTCTCCTCATCAAGCGGTCGCCGCTCCGGCCCCCAGAGGTGCGACCCTGGGATGACCACCGTGGCGCCGTTGGCCGCCGTGGTCTTGGTCAGCGCTGTTACGCAACCGATCATCACGGGCAGCTTCTTGTCATGGGGATGATAGTCACTGCGTTCAGATCAGCGGATTGAAGATCGCTGTAACTGTCAGGGGGAAAACTCACTTGTCGTCACGGTGCAGAACCTGCCGCCTGCCGCCAGGGTTGACACGGAAACCGACCGTTGAGGAGATGATGGGCTTCCCGCTGACTGTCTTCTGGTGGTCGCCTCTCCACATGGTGTATGATGAAGAGACAAGGATGTTTGCAACATCGGTATAGAGCTTGTTGCACGCAAGCTCAATGCAGTTGTCTGAGATACCCAGTAAGCCGGAGGCCCTCTGGGTTGTCGAGGGGAAGAAGCCAGATTTGTCTGGGATATCTCCGTCGAAATGCGGTTTCAAATCTTTTTTGATCGCCGCCGCGAGATCACGAGTGATGAGCTTCTCTACTATGACGCCGCCATCGCGGTTAATGATTTCCACAAGCTTCTCAGGGGTGGTCGAGGCGTCTGTAGCATCGTAACGAGCAAGTGATGGCTGCGGTGTTGGTGTCTCTGAAGATGCCATGGTTGTGTTGTTGAAACTTGGATCTCGAATACAACACTGTTTTGGTGGTCGGGCAGACGCCATTTATATTACCTCTCAATCACCCATCCAAAGCTAATACCACGAGGCGTATGGGCCCCAATGAAAAGAAATGTGTCAATCAGCACATTCAAGATAATGCCTTCTTCCAGTTAGGTCCGCTACAGTGCGTCTCTGTCAACTGGTAGCCTCACAGGCCCCTCCCAGCTCACGATGGGTGTCCTACTTTGAGAGAAAATGCTGCGACGGAGAAAAGTCGACCACACGCGGGCCCGGTTGCTTCAATTTCTCAAAATAATGCCTATATCGGGTTAGCGTGTTCCCACCCTGTGGCAGTCATCTTGCAGGTTGGGGAAAATATGGAGTGGAGAGTGTGGAGATAAGACGAATCATCGGCCTCGCTTTCTAATGACATTTCTTGATTGTTTGGGGCGTACGATGACGAGAACTTCTTAGAGCTCGTGGATATCAATCGATGAGATAATTCCGATGATTTTTTGAGTCAAGAATACAAGGCCATGTGGCCCTCAGTGCTGGGTGTGCAGCCACCTGTCGTTCACACAACTCCCGGCCTGCGTCGTCACGATGCCCAACTATACACTCCCACTCGACTGAGCATGCTCCTCGATTTATTTGCCTGTTGTTGCACCGTCGCGAGCATGTGATCGCCACGATGACAGAGATACTTCCTTTCAGGCATCAAGCACCTTCAACCGTTCTACCATAACAGCGACCATCTTACCCCTTGCCCAGCCCAAACGACTTTTCACAGCGAGCAGTATCCCCCCCCCCCCCACACACACACGCACCAAAAGTGTTTGTCTAATGGTATTACAGTAAGTCCCACCATTAATGGGCCATCCAACCCTTGTCGAAAGCCTCAAGATCATGATCCATATTGCTCGAGTTTGCACCAACCATTGCAGTTGATGCTTGATCTCCTCTATCCTATGACATGCGAGGCAGTGAGGCCCCTATGGGTCCCAGCTCCTTCAAAGTCTCCTCCATGAGTCTGTCACTAAGCCCCCGTCCCTCTTCCTTATACCAAATTTGTGGGAATCTAATTTCTGTTAGCACATCATACCCCAAATTTGAGTGAAGAGGAAACCCACGGCTTGATGGCCCAGTCACTGATGAACTTTCCGTGGCTCTCAGCCCCTCGTGTCAGCGCCGCGTCGAGATACACAGTGGCCCCGACCTCCACCGACCTCGCCAAAAAGTACTGAATAACACCGAACAAGTGCCTCAGAATCGCGGCGCTGTCATGTCCGAACGAAGTCCCCTTAGTCATGCCAGGATTGCATTGGTTAATCAGCACGTCGTTCGGGTCAACGAGCTCAGCCAGCCTCCCAAGAAACAGCGTGAGCAGCAGCTTCGAGCTCGTATACGCGGGGAACCGTCCGTAGCCCTCGGGGTCGTCAAACTGAGCCAGCACCGGGCCCTCCGTCTTCAGCGGCGCGCTGTACGCAGCGTCGGAGCTCACGACGCTCAGGACCGGCGGCCTGGTCGCGCCAGGGGCCCTCTTGGACCTGAGCACCGGGACGAGCAGCAGCGTCAGCAGCGCCGTGGACAGGTAGTTGACCTGCATCGTGAGCTCGTGGCCCGTGGCCGGCACGGTCGTGTATGAGGCTACCATGAGCCCGGCGTTGAGGATCGCCACGTCGATGCGCGGCAGCGATGCGCACCGCTCCGCGAAGGCGCGGACCGAGTCGTACGACTCCATGTCGAGGAGCCAGACGGTCACCTGCGAGTCCGGGAACTCGTCGCGGAGCTGGGCCGCTGCTGCGTCGCCTTTGGCTTGGGAGCGCACGCCCATGACCAGGTGTGAGAGCCCCAGTTCCAGGAGCTGCCGAGACGCTGCCAGGCCGAGGCCTACGTTGCTCCCCGTGACGATTGCTGTTTGGCCATCAATGCGCAGGTCTGAGGGTAAAGGCGTGGGCTTGGTGCGTTGGCGCCGTAGGAGGCCGGCGAATGTCCCCTCGAATGAGGCTTCGGCTTGGGGGTCGGATGACATGGCTGAGTTCACGCGTAGGGTGATTGGTAGTAACTAATGATCAGGGGCTGCCACATACAATAGTGATAGCAGCACACTATGCGCAGTGAACAAACACCGACCGGGTAAAGAATTTATTTTATACATATAGTGTGATCTGTCTTCCTATAAAAGCGACAAAGCTTGGCTGTAACATGTATTCTGGAATGTGCTATCTCCACCACTCAGTTCTGTGAGATCTTAGGACGATAAAGTCCGTCGGAGGTGGCTGTCAGGCAGCTGAGGAGACGCAGCGGATGACAAATTCCCAGCGGCCTAATAGTTGCACCACACAACGGCCTGGTAAGCCGGCCACAATCCTTCGCGCTACAGCGTCACAAGGCACTAATTAGTGGTAACTGCCCTGACTGGTCCCTGGGCAAGCCCCAGGCAAACACTGTTTGCGAGCTTTGAGGGATCACGTAATCTGCGTGAGCTACACTGCCGCCATCCTGAGGTTTTCTGCCTCCCTTGGCCTGGCATTCTTTTTCTTAAAGGTTGAGCAAGAGGTTGAAATTGAGGGCGCGCGCCTCGCAAATGCTGAAGAATGCACAAGTTTTGGAAGGTCACATTTTAATAGCCGTTCATTGCTCCAAAATGGCTTGAAGCTATCAACAAGGTTCAAACTAGTTAACATGTCACCAAGAAACTCATTTTCCCTGACGGAAGACTGAAACATGTGTCGTCTATGATTGAGGCATAGCCTTCCAGTCCAACTCGACATCTGCAAGTGTGGCTAAGTGAAAAGTTTTGGTTTTCCCAAGATGCTGTGGTAGTCCAGTGAGTGATTTGGAATATTCTATTGAGAGGATTATGGACAGGTTTCTCATAAATGCCCCTTGTCCCGGTATGTCCCTTGGTGGCGATAAGGCCGGCTTGATGGCATTGGAAAATACTTCAACATCTGTGGACACGCGGCATGTGGCGCTTCATACTCCATATAGTTCCAAAAGGCCCAGTCCTTCGCACTTCAGGTCATTTTTTCATAGTAATCCTCCCACGATTTGAGAACGTAGTGCTGAACCGAGATCCTGTCTCGAGTAATAGGCGTTCGAAAGGAGGGGTCGGTCAACGGGTCACCATGCTCGCCTACATACAATAGTAAATGCTCAAATACCCAGCGTTAGATAGGTATGCAATGCTGATAACAGTAGATTTGTGAAGACGATCGTCATGGGGAAAACCTTGCCCCCCCCCCCCTCACACATAAAAACTCGTCTTCGCGTGCGCGCGCCAACGCAGCGTTAACTTCCCTTCTGCAAACTCGCAAAAAATGACCAATTCTCCTCCCGCTAAGCGCGCCCGCGTAGCAGTTTCGCGCTCCCTTTGCAGCTGGTGCGCGCCTTGTATTTCTCGCCTCTCTCGCGATCATTCACACTGCTGCTATGACCAAAAAGGTGCTGGAGGTCGTTGTTCTGCGTGTGCACATGGAAATCGCAAATGTAGACCTCTCCTTTTTTCTGCAATTGAGCCCCTTTAAGAAGCGCTTCGTCTTTGCAAAAAGAAATAAACGGAGGAAGTATTAGAGGTAATTTAAGCAATCCAACGCCTTCTTCGTCAACCTTCAAATTTAGCTCCTTCTAATAGTATCTATATATATGGAAGCGGGTAGATAAAAAGGAGTATATCCCCTACCTACTTTTATCCCAATCTTTCCCCTCTTCCTCTATCTATTATCTTTTATAAGTTATACTAATATTATATTTAAATTATCTTAATTTTATTCCTATATTACCCTATTATATCTAATTAAGTTAAATTTATTACTTTAAGGTATAATTTTATAAGGCCTATAAGTTTACTTAAATTATATAAATTCCCTACTTATATTTTCCCTTCCCTAAATAAATAAATTTAATATATTTAAATAAAATAAAGGGATATTTATTTTATACCCTATCTTAATTATCTTTTTTAAAAAATATAAAGTTAAAGGATATTACCCCTTAAATACCTTACCTTATATTAATAATACTATTATACCTTTTTAATACTTATTAATAAATATATAAGATAATAAATTTAAAGGATACCTTTAATAAAATATAAATACTAAATTCCTTTAATAATATAAGCTTTAAATTTAATAA